>CM034149.1:145059232-145241732 GCA_019776745.2 Taxus chinensis
GTCCAAGAAGACCAGGAATAACGTTGTTAAACCCACACGAGTGCTAAAACACTCCACCAATTGCATTGAGAAATCATGAAATAAAGTATGTAAGGTCTAGTGGGACCATTTAATGAAAGGAAGAAGAAGTGCAACTTGGGAAAATTGAACGAGATGAAAATTGCTTTTCCTTCTCTTTTTCCACAGAATGAAATCTGTGACAAAACCTTTCTTTTATGAACTATTTTTTTTAAGTTATCTGAAAGCCGGAGGAGGAAAAATAGATTCAGGCGAATAAAATGTGTTGTGGACATGATTTCACGAAAGTATTCAAGTTGGAAAATAGTCGCATGCTTTGTAACTAATCATTGGTTGACCTGACGGTAATTTGAATATGGAATATCGGGGACAATGAATCTTTTTAGGTAGGAAAGCATTGTGTAAGACACCATGAACTGTTGTAGCTTCCTCCTGAGCATACAGTGTTGAGATGTGATTTCTTTTTGTAAAAATGATGTGTTCCTTTGTGATTGAGAAAGTCTGCTGATATGGGACTGTATCTTCTTGATAAAGTGCAGATCGTGAATGAGTTGGAATATCATTGGACTCTTTAATCTTTCATTTTACGCCTGGATTTTAAATTGATCTCGGAATGAAGATGGGAGTTATCCATTTCTTTAAGACCTAGACTTGGTCCAGTGGATTGCATCCCAAGTGATGCTTTAAGTGTATGGAGATGATTAAAAGTATAGACCTTACAAAAGGTTATGCAAGGCTCTGAATGCATTGAATAAGCTAGTCGGACGTTAACTCGGCTGATCGTGTTTTAAATGATTGGTTCACCGATATCGTAATATAAGGAAGGTCTTGAGGGGGGACCAGGTAGGGTTAATAATTCAGAACATTTAATTCACTCTCCTAATTGGCAGTGCAGGAGTGCATCCGGTTCGTGGAATGTTGTTTGTAGGTTCTTTTTCTGAGCATTTGAAATGTAGACCAAAAATGGATTTTGATTAGGTTAGTAAAACCTAAAACTAAAAGTATGGATCTATGGGTTAGATTAGTGTTAATCTAACCTAGGCTAAGGATCATCTAAAGGTTCTAAGTTAGTTAACTTGTGTTATGGAGGTTAGACTAAGTCGCATATTAAATCCTAACCTATGTTACTAACCTAAACTATTGAACAAGGAAGAAAAGGGGACCTATGGAAGGGTATGCAAACAGGGGCGGTAGTTTCATGGATTAAATAAATGGATGGATAAGCATGGAGGATAGGTAATTTGGTAGAGTTTTAACGGCTAGCAAGAGCCGTGTTGGCAGAGTTCGCCAAAGGAGAAATGGTCTTTGAATTTAATTGTATATCGCCAACTATGGCGGTGGGGCAATGGAGAGGGGGTGGGAGAAATTTGGAGTAAATGCAAGTAATGAGCGCAGGTCTTACGAGCTCGGGGTTCACGGGGAAGGCATGCCAAAATGGAAAAATAGTAGTTTTTTTGGTTTCTGTGCTCTGGTGTTCCCTCTGTGCTGATCACTAGTTCTTATCACCACAGATCTTCTTGGAGTAGTGCATGGAAAATATTGAGTGTAACTCGCTCTTTCTATGGCAAGGAAGAATTTCTATAAGTCATGGAAAATAACAAATTTTTGTGGGAATCAACTTGGAAAAAGAGGAGAAAGGCTCGAGCTCTTGAGTGGTCTTTCTTCAGATTTTTAAGAAAAAACCAAAGCATGTTAGGCCCATAACGTTAAAAAATATGCTCTCTTTCAACTTGATTCTAGAACAACTTGTAGATTGAGTTTTGGGTTCAGATGGTTTTATGGTAGGCTTTTGGATTTGTACTGTATCTTTTAATGGTCCGATTTTTTCAATCTTAAACCCTTGAGGGTGTGCATTGTATTCGAACTGTTGCACTATTTCGTGGTTTGGAATTCCGGTTAGTTGTAAATGCATGCAAGAAAGTATATAAACCGCTCATTGGAGCCATGAATTGTTGTCCTTGTTGGTTCAGTTACGACGTTGATACTTTCGAAAGGGGGAAAATACTGTTGGACTTTGTTGAATGTTTAGTTTGTCGTTTTAATTCGACTTCTTTGTAAGTTCTGTCGTGGTTTATTATAGGTGGTGTGTAACTGAATTGTTGGGTTGCGCTATGATACTAAAGGTTTTGTGACGGATAATTGTGTATGTTTACAGTATTTCAATGCGACCTAGAGAGAAGTGTTTTACCCCTTGTGTTGTGATTATGGATTTCAACTGTTGATAGTTGCAAACATATTTTTGTATACAAAAATAACTCTGTAGAAGTCCAGTGGACTGGTTCGATATTATGGAGCTACTGTAGAGCATGTATGTGAATACTGGTAGCATGATTTGTCGGAGTCCTTAGAGGGGGTAACTGGTAATACGACTTTATGTTATATTGTAACGGAATAACCTTTGTTTTTTAAGTAATGAATTTTTGGACGAGACTCAGTTGGTGTACTTTTATGTGTCCATCTGTGTGCTTGATAGCGGAATATGCTTGTAGAGGCTCAGAAAGGCATTTCCTGTTACAAATAACAGTATTAGCTTCTGTATCAGCCTGATTTTGGAATATTACCATTGTTGGCATGGTTGGAATCCTACCTCTTATTTATTCTTTTGGATATCGGCCTTTTGAGAAGCTTGTAGCCGTGAAACTTATTGTTGGATTAAAGTTGAAAATCCTTGAGAGGTAACAGTGTTCTACTTCTATATAATCATGATTATGAACACTTATTGTTTTGCTAGTCCGGTTCTAAGTAGAGATAGATACTGTATCTTGGCCCTGTGAAAAAGCAGGGTCGTGATTACAATACTTTTAAACCTCTGAATGAGTTCAGATGTGAATCACGGTAGGTATGTTCCCTCTGATAATTGCAGTAATGGGCTGTAAGGCCCAGTTGCGTGGAGTTCATATGAATAGCTCTGACTAGTTTAGGTAAACACATTTGCTTTAAGGTTAACCGAGGTCTCTTGTGATTGAGATTAAATTAAAAGGGGGAAGTTCTTGATTTCCCGACCTTGGATCACAACCCTTACAGTGTTTGAGTAGGACTTAAGACATGAGCTGTATGCTTGCTGAGAGGGATTGTTTGCTCGTGTTGAGCTGATTCCGTCCTTGTTGCTGGATATCTAGTCTTGAGTCGACTAAACTAAGGAGATGTCGACTGACACCTCGATAGTGTATGGCATAAATGGATATTTTTGTTTTTCGATTCGTGTGAAGCAGGTCATGTGGAGTCGTTTGGTTGATATTCATAACTGTTGGCGTGAGAGCTACGTACTGCTAGTAAGCTAACAGGAGTTTTGGTTATTAATTTATAAAACAGTTGTTCTTCTTGTGGCTCGTAGAATTATTCGTCTGCATATAAGGTGAATGCTTTACTTTCGAGGAGGGGACGGTACAAGTCATGAGCTTGTTTGAAGGGAAATATGAAGACTTGTTTTGCTGTTTCTCTTCTGTTTTTTAAAGATATTTGCATATTTTGATCTAACCGTTGGAATGTTTTTTAAAATATTGATATAATAATTGAATTACAACTGGATAATATATAGTTACTCAAATACAAATAATCTTAATGACAATATTAATATAATAATTGAATTACAACTGAATCATATAATTAATCAAATACAACAAGTTAATTACCATAAAATGAAATATTACACAAATATAAGTGAATAAAGAAAAATCTTGTATACAATTTATTCAAAATCCTTTTAATTCATATAATTTAAAAAACTTAAAAATTCATATGGTGTAAACCTTAACATATTTATATATAGCTTATATTAAAAAATTATATATAATTTATGTTTAAGATTTAAGTAATTTTTATTTTAAAATAAATTGAGTAAAAATTCTTTAGATCTTTATTTATTTGTTAAATTATCATTATGAGATAGAAGAACAATTTATTAGATTCAAATTAGATCCACTTTATTATAATTATTCAATATTTAATTAATCATTACAATAAATAAATTATTATTATTAAAATATAATGGTTACTATTTTAAAAATATCTTAATAATTATTCCGTCTAATATATATAAATAAATTTTAAAAAAAAATATTATTTATTATATTATAAATTAATTAAATAAAAATAAATATTATAAATAAATTAGATAAAAAAGAGTAAACAACATATATGTATTCAAAATCAAAATCAAAACGAACGTCAATAATTTATAATTTACAATTAATTAGGTCATTAGGGTTGGTTCACTTGATCTCTCAATTTTAAGTGGTCCAAATCGTGAGTTCAAAATGAAGAGTGGTCCATTATACTGCACCCAAAAATTATATGAAGGCTCGCCTTTTGTTAAAAAAATTATCATTCCAATTACATAGGCATGTTGTATTGCACAGTATTTCCACGTATTTGTGACCTAATGACAGATTATATTTTACTATTTTCAAAGCTTTATGGATGGTGGTCATATTTTCCGTGCTCATATTTCATTTTCAATGGCAATTATAGAGTTCGTCGGCAGTGCTTGGTGCATTGTCACAGCCAGCACTATTGAGCTCTTCACAAAAGTATTTCAGCTTTTTGGCAAAAGCCTCCATACACACTTTATATTTCGCCACCTTAAGCAAGGAAGTGTGATCCAAAATTTAAAACCATTCTCCAAATATATTTACACCAAGTTAAATTGCGGAAATCTTAAAAAAAATTAATATCTCATCTTTTTCCCCTGACAATTCTAGATTTCATCCGTGGTGCTTAATGCATTGTCACATTCACATTCAACTCTTCATAAAAGTAGTTCAGAATTATCAGTACATTACATTACTTACCTTTTTACGAATGGCCCCAAGGACTAAATAAACTTCTCTTTTTACCGCCTCCTCCCATGCAGAACATGATTTATGTAAATATGATATATGGGCTTAAAATAGTGATTTACAGACCTAATTTATAAGAAGAAATCAATAACATCATCTGTTGTACAATGGCAGATTGAATTCCTTGATGTAAGAGATGGTGCAGGAAGTCTGATTCTCCTCGTTCCATACATACCAAACTTCATTGGGAGGAGCCCCGGGAGGGTGGCATCTAGGCCACAGTATGTCTTCTCTCCAGTGTTGTGCAGGTGGATATGTGGGATAGTATATAACAACGTTATTTTCTCGTGGTGTTGGTGTTGGCGGTGGCGGTGGCGGTGGCGGTGGAGGTGGAGGTAGCGGCGGCGATGGCGGTGGTGGTGGCCCAAAAGAAATCAGGCGAGCACACGGGAATTTCTTTCTTATCTCTGTGATAAGGTCCGCAGGATCTGCTTCTCCAACCACAGTTAGGGTTTTCTCCTTCATATCGATGGAAATCGGATCTATTGCTGCAGTCAAACAAGAATAAAAACATAAAACATTTCGGCAAGTTAGAAGCAGACGACTTATAAACGGATATAATTTCAGTGAGTAGTAGAGGATGAAACCCCTTCTCTTTTTTCTTTACAAAATGGTTATCTCATCGGACTTTACAACAATAAAAACACATGATATAATAGTCAAACAAGTTGGAAAAGGAGGATGTCTAAGAGGTGTTTACTTGAATGAAGTACATTTTCCTTTTCACAGCTTTCTTGTGAATAATAACATATGGATTCCATTGCCTCAAACATTAATTCAAGCACACTGAATTCAGAAGCTATTAATCACAGTATGATCGGACATGTTAACAATTAAAATCTAAGGTCTCAGATCTAAAATCTAAGCAATTCAAAAATAGAAGATTTGTAAAGGGTGTTACTTAAATCGAATTCACGCACACGATCTAGAACCCAACTTTCTTACAAAGAAAGGATTTGTAAAGAGAATTTAAGCTATTTTTCCTTTTAATGGTGACCTTTGTTTCAGATATTTTAGCAACACAGATCTTAGATAAATTTTTCTTTCTTTTTTGGCTAAAAATTTTGCCGACCATTTTAGCATGAAACACACAAAGAATAGATTTAAAAGTGGAGGATGAAACACGCTTTCATTTACCTTCGTGCTGACAAATTTATAAGGCATTCTATAAAGTAAATTAGAATTAATCTAAGATCTAAACATTTCAGAAGAGGGTTCCTAAAGAACCTCAGCCACTAATACAAAAATCTAAGATCTAAACTTGTTAGAAAAAGAGAGTAAGGATTTCGAAAAACTATATAATATAATTGTGTTTTGGCTGAGCATAAATTGCTCGGGAAAAGCCTATAAAATTCAAACTTGTGACCTGTCATGTGCAAGCCACATGCCCCACCACTGCGCTACAATGTTTTTTTCGGATTATTTTGCCAAACTTTTGACTGTAATGTCAACTGTAAATTTGTGTGATGTTAGTCCATTTTGTGTCGGCATTCACACTTCCCCTGTTAACATATCGTGTGCACGCAAAAGTGCATAAAAATCCACCCTTTATACACTGACATTGAAAACAAGCCCAACATATCAGCTGAATAGAGTGCAACCTGTTTTTTAATGAAGATCTGAAGATTGAACTGAGCTAAAGGACTCTTTAATAAAAGTGTAACTTAAATTGATGAAAGACATTTCTTGTCAAATCTGGCCAATATGAAAGTCTTTCTAAATACCCAAATGGCCAAGGATTTGTAAAAGGGTGTAATTCAAAACTAAGGAGCACATTAAACACCATCAAAAGGAGCACATGAAACACCATTCCTAATGAGATTATTTTTGTGTTCTATTCCAATATTCGGATTTCCTTCAATATAGTGATATTAAGCATGTAGCCCCACATAAGTATTGGCATGTTGGGAGTTTGAAGACCCAAAAATAACAAAGATTTGTTAAGGGCTGACAGTAACTTGATGGTATGTTCCCTGCAAGTTATTGTAAAAGGATTGAACCCATGACCTGCATGTTTAAACTGCTAAGCCCATCAAAACTAAGGAGCACATGAAACACCATTCCTAATTGTTGGAAATTCAAATCAGAATTTAATGTGCAACTAATATCTGACTTTCCCAGATTTAGCTCCTTGACATATTAGATTTGCATTTAATTATGACTGCTGCACATTTATTTTTGGTTGATTTTTCTCCCTGATTATCTCTTGTCAGAGATTTTGTGTTGACTTGCAAGGCAAGTTTGTTGTGTAGGAGTTTATTATTAATGCATTATGTTTTATTGGGAGATGTAGTAAGAAGGAGAAAAATCAGATTTGGGAGAAGAAGAAAAATGCGCAGTCCCAGCTCAAGTCTGGACTGGTTTTGTTGAAATAATTCCTTCATTTTCAATGTTGTTAATGTATGAATGAATGTTTTGTGTGCAACTGTAGCTGCTGTTCATTATTGACAAATATATTTGTATTGCTCAAGCAATTCGTTGCCCAGATCTGTGTTATTTGCAGCCAAGAGTGTTATCTATTTTTGCTGTTATAAATTTTTGTAGCTTCCCTTTCCTTTTTCCCTATTTTGCATCATTTAAATCCGCTGCATTTTATTTTCTATTGCTGTCTAAGGATTCTGTAGATTCCGTAGACTCTGCAGTTTCGATAGATCCTCATTTCGTTTCCCTTCATCTGGTATCAGAGCTTGGTTAAACCCTTCTTCTATTTCATTTTTGGGTTTTTATTTTTTCATTTGGTAGCCATTAATGGCTTCTACATCTGGTGCATTGCTGGCTAGTGTGCAAACTCTAATTTTCACAGGAAAGAACTATGAGTATTGGTCTTTGACCATGAAAGATTTGTTTCGGTCTCAAGACATTTGGGAAATGGTTGAAAACAGTTACTAGGAACCAGCAGACCAGGTACTATACAATGCTCTTACACAAGCTCAAAAGGACGTCTTGAAGAAACAACGTAAGAAGGATGGGAAAGCACTATTTTATATCCATCAAGCAATGCATGAGAGCATACTCCCAAGAGTTACAGTAGCAAAGCAAGCCAAGGAAGCATGGGACACACTCCAGATTGCATATCAAGGTATGAACAAGGTTAAAACTGCTAAATTACAACTCCTTAGAAGAGAATTTGAAAATTTATCAATGAGAAACTCAGATTCAGTAGAATCTTTCTTTACTCATGTTGTTGGTTTGATAAATCAAATGAAGTCCCATGGAGAGGTCATAGAGGATAGGAAGGTTGTTGAGAAGGTACTTAGAAGTCTCCCTTCTAAATTTGATGTTGTAGTTGTGGCTCTAGAGGAAACCAAAGATTTGAGCCAGTTTAGTGTGGATGAACTACATGCCTCTCTTATCAATCATGAATATAGACTGAATAGATCAAATAGTTCAGTAGAAAATGTATTTTCATCTCAAAATTTCTATAAATCATGGAAGAGGAAGGAGGAGTTTCAGTCCTAGAGGTAGAGGGATAAGTTCTCCTAGAAGTGGACGTAGCAGCATTTATGCAAATGCTAGTGGAAGAGGTCAAAATTAGAATTTCAGTCACCCAAGTGGCCAAAGATTTGACAAATCACATGTTCAATGTCACTATTGTAAGAAGTTTGGGCATTATGCTCACGAATGCAAGAAAAAACAATATGATCAGCAGAAGCAAGGTCAAAATCAGTCAAGTAGCACTCCCTCAGGTAGCATGTTCATTGCATGCACAAAGATTGCTGAAGCAATCCCTACAAACTCTCTAGTTGAGTGCAATGTTGTTCAAGAAATCCCATGTGACATATGGTATTTAGATTCGGGCTGCAGTAATCAGATGATAAGTAATAAAGATTTTTTTTCTAGTTTGGAAGAATCAATTCAAACTGATGTTACACTTGGTAACAACAACAAAGTCACTGTTTTGGGTAAAGGTACGGTTAATATTATAACCAAAAAGGGGGAGCTGAAATTTATGCTTGATGTATATTACACTGCTAGTGTAACGACCCAAAAATTCACATACGAACAACACAGTGAAAGACAGGATTTTTTTTTTTTGACTTGCTTCGACACATAACACAACACAACATGTCGTCACAAAGTTACAACCAACTCTGGGAACCACTTTTTACGCGGATGAGTACAAGGTCATCACGGAAATGTTCACACCCAAAAGGATAATACACTTTTCTCTTTTTTGACAGAACAACATAGAATTCCAACCACATGAGACTCTCACAGCTAGGGCAAGCCACGTAAGAAATGATTGAAAGGTTATTATTTTGATAAAACACCCTTTAACTCATACTTAATGTTTTCAAAAGATTCCATATATGATTCGCGACAAATTCATCTACCACTGAGTTCTTCTATTTTCTATAACACTATAGAGTAGTTTCACTTAAAGTCTTCTCCTACTGCTAAATCTTATTACTTCTACGAAACTAACCATTGTTTTACCTAAGCTTGTTTAAGAAGTTCCATACACTCACCCAAAAGGGGTAGTGTTCACTAGTTTAGCTATGATTCAATTTATAAAATTTTACTTTTATCACAAGGATAGTTTCATCAACCTTTGAGTAACTTCAGGAATCTCTTGTCTCAAGTAGTCATCTTACATTAATTGATCTTGAATATATATATTTTAGTTAACTTCTATAAAGGGGTTAACCACTCCATTTAATTTTCTTAATATCACTCAGTACAAGGTGTCCGAGATTTTGACTTAACATTTATTCTCAAAATCAATTGTTTTACAATAATTAATCCATGTATGATTGAATATCATTTTCGTCCGCAAGGTAATTTACTCGTCTAACCAACAAAAGGAAAGAACACTTCACACCTAGTTTTTTTTCCAAACATACCAAGACAAAGATCTCATAAACTCCTTGTCAGCAAAAGTTACAAAATTTACACAACGCATTGAACTTTCTACAAGACTTCATAATTGAACTGATTAACTTTTACACTCTTTTCCTTTAATCTACTCGTATAATCCATCTGGCAACAAATATTTACTAGAGTCCGTTCGCTATACTAAGCAATGATAAGATATAAACCTCACCTACTAATACCTATGCCATCTAGTCATTTAATAATGGAATTTGCAATACTCCTTATCAATAAATGTCTAACATACATTTAAAACTTAACTAACACATCTCATTATAATACATTTCATCACCATTAATGTTCACTTCCTTAGATCTAGATCTCCTACATAAGAACTATTCCAATTGACTAGAATACAACCTTAACCATGCATCAATCATACTTAAATCAGTAATAATAATAACGCTCACCTAATACCCTTGACCTACTTCACATATATAAGTATCCAACAATATTATCTTTCAATTAATAAAGCACCAACGACAATTAAGTTTAGATAATCAATACAGTATCAATCTTATTTATTCATCGATATTACCAAGTATCGAACCTTCCATAGATAATCAATGATTCTATGTAAAGTATAATTTTGATATTATACCCAAAATTTAAGAGGTAAATGGGAAAAGGGAGAGATAAGAGGTCCCCTGGGTCGAGGGGGAAGGAAACGGGTAAAGTAGATAGGAGGTAGCGATAGAAGGGAACAAGGACTTGAGGAGGACTAGAAGGGTGGATGGGAAGAAGTTTGTTTGAGGGAAGAAGCGGAGTGGGAATAGGGGGGAAAGAATGGGACGTCGGTATTGCACAAAGTAGGATAAAGGTAGGTAGAGGGTCGTTTACGTTTACAAGTTCATATATTATTTAGATATCGTTTTGGTTGCTTATTACCATGTCTTATATATTTCTTCTAGTAAAAGAGTCCAACTCATAAGAATGAGTTATGATCGACAATACTGTCATTTTTTGGTAATATGCCAAAGATACATTTGACTAGCTAAGATATGTAAGCGCGGTCCAAGCCACTATAAATACAAGTATCAACATTATCTCAACTCCCAATTGAGATGCAAGTATCACTTTTTAGCTAACATAATAATCATCGTAAATGCCAGAAAATATTCCACGCATCAACCAAGTATTGAAATAACATATTTATCCTTACTGGTTACCTGATAACATAATATACCCTGTTATATAATTCAACCTCCACTTGCATACCCCAATTTATGGGTATTAATTATTGTTCTATAAAATGAAGTTAAATAATTTCATGTCAACTTTTATCCTGTAATGCCCCGCTTTGTTGCCCTTAACCGATGAAGTGTGGATTTTGCCTTCGCACCTGGTTTTCAATGCAAGAGTGTACTCCTCCAGTTTCTCATATGTCCCTAGAGGTATCGAATCCAAGTCGTCTTATCTCACTGAAGCTTTGACGACCTTCATGGACACTAGTTTTTTCTGAAGTTATTTAATTTTATTTTCTTTTCTTTGTTTTGGTTGGATAATCGAAATGAGGAGATCAATAAACAAATCCAAACAAAATATATAGATTAATTAAATATTGTTTAACTTGACCGAATCAAATAAATAAATGGAGATAGTTTATTAAACAAAAGTAAAATTTAATAGCAAGTAAGACAATATTTATATATGTACATATATTAAATAGAATATTATTAAAATGCATACATTTGCATTATGGAAAATGTTGCGGTGGGTAAGGAGACCTGCCACGGGATTAAAAGAGCTTTAATGTCGTTGAGAAGCGGTGGGTGGGCTGAAGGGTATCTTCCTTCCCTGCCACGCAATACTGGAAGATAATTCTTTTGTTGGCTGAGAGTGTGAGGTGACTCCACCCCAACGTCCCTTTCAAACTTGACTCTTTCCTTACATGAGAGTACAAGCAATCTTTTAAGATCCAGAAGCCATATCCGATCTGACCCGAGTTAATGTGAGGAGTGGTTGGATAGTTGTAGCATTATCAGATGTCACAGATCTTCCCTTTCTGCGTCCTAGGACTTCGTCCCCCTTGCTGACTCAAAAATTATTTTTAGGATCTGTATTTTGGAGGACAGACTGTTTTGGTTTTGTTTTCTAAGAAATAAATTCTTCCTACCTATTGTTTATTTTGGTATGCAATAGAAGAGGAATGAGTGGCCACTTTGTGAAGGAGGAATGTCTAGCTAGGCACTGTGGTTCTCCTTTCAAGCATCGTGGCTCATGGAACTTTAATGTGTGCATGGAACAATCTTGCTATTTTCTTGTTGTTTCAGACAGTGGTGGTTTTTTTTTATGAAGCTACGAGCCAGTGAAGTAGGCGTGTTACCTCCACTTTCATTGAGTGCTGCGAGGCGAAGGGTAGACATGCAAAATCACATTCCACATAAACAACTCATACGATTACATGAACATGCAAGAGATTTCATTAACGGTAGTGGAAATATGGCATAATGGTTGATAATGGTTGAGCTTGAATATATGCACAGAAGAACTTATATATGGTCTTGGAATTCACTCGTATGATTTATCATGCCCCCAACACTCGATACTGGATCATTGGCCACGGATTTTTCATTGATGTCAGTCTCAATGAGATACTTCCTTAGTTCAGTACCAGTTTCTATCGTGAAGAGATTAAGCAGGATCAATTGATTCAATTCTTCTAATTTAGCAGTGTCTATCTGCAAGGAGGATTAGGGCTTGAGCGGCAGGTAGGCTGCGGGTATTTAATATCAAGAGCACTTGCAACTACTTCATCATCTGACATATATCCTTTCCAATGTTGGGCAATGTTGCTTCACGTCGTTGGAGTAGATTACGCGCAAACTGTTTGACAAAATGCTTCAACTAAATTTTGCTTAGCGTGGAGGATAAAAGTGATGTTAATTGAAGCAAGCTATAATGTGTGAGACTTCCAATGGTAAGCATGAATCAAATTTGATTTTTTGTTTCTGGAATGTTTTCTTTGCGCACAGATTGATGGGTAAACTAATGTAATAGGTGTGTCCTAATGGCTTTAAAAAAAAAAAACTAATTTACAATGCCTTAAATAGGAAAGCGATTCATGAGTTGTTTGAATAGTTGAACGCAAGACTTTCTGATCGTGTTCTAGAATCTAGACTCAAGAGTAAAAGCATATTGCAAGGACATGCAAAACCCTGTTAATTATTCCAAATTTTTGTTGCTGTTTTCGTGGAATTACATACTGGGAGTTGGGGTTAACTTCTCTAGAATGAATTTTCTCCTTCTGCCTGTGTCTATGCAGTTTACCGGAATGGCTATCCTTCTCTCAGTCCTTACAAGTTCTGATTTTAGATTTAATTGCTTGGTCTTTTTCCGTGAAAAAAAAAATAGTGAAAGAATGGAAATTACCTCATTTTCATGGAGTTGACGGAGCTCTGTTATGCTTCTATTACTTTTTTTTACTTAGCTGCTGGAGCCTTGGTTTGACGTGGCTGCATTGAGGAAGCCCCAAACAGGCATGATAAGACTAACCCTCTCTCTTAATGATTTATCCCTTTTAGTATTTGGGTAAATCAATCTTTGTAATTTTGTTCGATTGCTGTAGATGTGGGTTTCTTTTGGAATGTTGATGTGTTTTTGTTTTACTAAATAGATAGCGTTTGGACTCTGGATATTATATAACACGCATTTACATATATTGACCCTTTCTTGAAAGAGATGCCCAGAAAGAAATGGGTTTCAAATGACTTTTAATCATAATTGCATGAACTGGTCTCTCTCCTCCTTTACAGTTTATCTTATTTACTATTTGAGTAGAAGAAATCTCTACATCGATTCTTGCCTACTGATCTTATAATGTTGGTTTATCTTTTGCCTTGATTATTCCTTTGAATGATGGTTTCTGTAGAAAATATTACGGAGCGTGAATGAGGTTTATAATTTTTCTTGTATTGTTTATAATATGTAGAACACGGCTTGAAAAAGGGAATTTCCGATATGACTGTATTTGGGTTTTACTGTGGTTTTATAATAATATAAACTCCCATTAGGATTGGGGGCTTCTATTTGGGAAGAGTCATACTAGTTTTATTGGTCTCTCTAGATAGCTCCATCTGAGTCATTCGATTATCATTTACCTTGGGGATTATTGAAAATCCCTCACCAGGCCCTCTGCTATTATTATTACTATGAGCTTATTCTTAGATTGGAACCCTCCTGAAGCATGCGTTAATGGGTTTTCTATGACCTTTACGAATTTGTTAAGCACGCAAGTCATTACCCTGTGTGGATAATTCTATGGCTTAATTTTTGAGGCACTACTTGGATCTGTGAATTGGTTAAAGTAATATTGGATACATCGAACTCTCATGAATGTCGACATTCTTCAAGTTTGATTGACATGTGATGTCCTCATGCATATGAATTCAGGCAATGCTTGAAATATGAAATTATAAATTTACCTTATACTTTGACCTTGAAGCTTGTTGAAAGACTTTTTGGTAGGAAAACAGATGAATAGGGAAGTTAAGATAACTACCCTAAAATGGAGTCATGCATAGCCTTAAGTAAAGGTGACAGCTACCATAATGGGACTGTGCATACCATGTATGACAGTAAGGATATAAGTCCACCTGAAATTATTTAACTTCATTTTATAGAACAATAATTAATACCCATAAATTGGGGTATGCAAGTGGAGGTTGAATTATGTAACAGGGTATATTATGTTATCAGGTAACTAGTAAGGATAAATATGTTATTTCAATACTTGGTTAACGAGTGGAATATTCTTCTGGCATTTACGATGATTATTATGTTAGCTGAAAAAAAAAAATTGATACTTGCATCTCAATTGGGAGTTGAGATAATGTTGATACTTGTATTTATAGTGGCTTGGGCCGCGCTTACATAACTTAGTTAGTCAAATGTATCTTTGACATATTAGCAAAATATGACAATACTGTTGATCGTGACTCATTCCAACGAGTTGGACTCTTATACTAATAGAAACATATAAAGACATGGTAATAAACAACCAAAAGGATATCTAAGTAATATATGAACTCATGGATTGGCGGAATATTTGTTAACATAAGTATATTCTTAAAATTGTGAGATAAATATCCCAATTATACTTACATATCACTGATTATCTATGAAGGTTTGATACTTGGGTAATATCGATGAATAACATAAGATTGATACTTGTATTTATTATCTAAGCTTAATGTCGTTGGTGCTTTTATTTAATTGAAAGATAATATTGTTGGATACTTATATATGTGAAGTAGGTCGAGGGTATTAGGTGAGCGTTATTATTATTACTGTAATTTAAGTATGATTGATTGCATGGTTAAGGTTGTATATCTAGTCACTTGGAATTGTGTTCTTATGTAAGCAGATCTTAAGGAAGTGAACATTAATGAGTAAGAGATGTATTATCATGAGATGTGCAGTTAAGTTTTAAATGTATGTTAGAAATTTATTTGATAAGGAGTATTGCAAACTTTCATTTATTTATATGCTAGATGGCGTAAATTATTAGGTGAGGTTTATATCTTATCATGCTCAATTCTAGCGAACTGACTCTAGTAAATATTTGTGCAGATGGATTATGCGAGTAGATTAAAGGAAAAGAGTGTAAAAGTTTCATCAGTTCAAATTATGAAGTTCTTTGTAGAAAGTTCAATGCGTTGTAAATTTTGTAACTTTGCTTGCAAGGAGTTTAGAGGATCTCTTGTCTTGGTATGTTCAGAAAACTAGGTGGTGAAGTGTTCTTTCCCTTTTGTTGTTAGACTAGTAACTTACCTTGGTGTGAAATGATATTCAAGCATTACATTGGCATAAGTATTGTAAAACCTTGTTTTTTTGAGAGTAAAGTGTTAAGTCAAAACTCTCTGACACCTTGTAATGATGTGAGATAAGTAAAATTAAATGGAGTGGTTAACCTTTATAGAAGTTAACTAAAATATATTTATTCAGATAAATTAATGTAGAGATGACTTACTTGAGAACAAGAGATTCCTGAAGTAATCAAAGGTAAAACTATCCTTGTAAAGTAAAATTTTATAAATTGATATCCCTAGCTAAACTAGTGAACACTACCCCTTTTGGGTGAACTCTTAAACAAGCTTAAGGGAAAACAATGGTTAGTTTCTGGAAGATAATAAGATTTTAACAAGTAGAAGAAGACTTTAAGTGAACTACTCTACAGTGTATAAGAAAATAACTCAGTTGGTAAGATGAATTTGTGCGAATCATATATTGAATCCTTCTGAAAACATAAGTCACGAGTTAAAGGGTGTTTTATCAAAATAAATAACCTTCAATCATTTCTTACTGTGGCTTGCCCTAGCTGTGAGAGTGTCATGTGGTTGGACTTCTATGTTGTTCTGTCCAAAAAGAGAAGTGTATTATCCTTTTGGGTGTGAACGTTTCCGTGCTGACCTTGTGGTCATCCTCGTAACAAGTGGTTCCCAGAGTTGGTTGTAACCTTGTGACGACATGTTGTGTCGTGTTATGTGTCAAGCAAGTCAAAAAAAAAGTTATCCTGTATTTCACTGTGTTGTTTGTGTGTGTGAAATTTTGGGTCGTTACACTTGGTATCAGAGCATAGGTTCATGCTCTCGAACCTATGGGCTGGATTGGTGTTGTATGGTGATGTTACATGATGGTGGTTGTGTTACATGATGTTACTACATGATGATGATGATGATGTTTCATGGTGGTGGTAGATATTGGGAGAGTAATGTGCTTATAAGCGTGATGTGATCCATGTTGTAATTGTGATATTGTGAACACACGTGATGTGTATGTCACTCAGTGCGTGTATATGTTATCATATTGATGTGCTGGGGATGGGAGTATTCTCATCTCCTTCTCTGAAGATCCTTGTTGTGGATTCTATGAAGAGTTCACGTGTGAATTACTATTTGTGGCATGTGAAAAGAATTATAAAGTGGATGGCATAGTGTTAGAGCATTGTGGCATATTGTGATATGTGGGTGTATCAATGTGTTGTATGAATAGATTGATGTTAAAAGAAATGAGTTGTATCATGATGTTTTTACCATGTTTTGAAGAACTGTGTGTACCACCTAGTTATGTAGCAATGGATGTTATGTTGAGATGTACTATGTTCATCGTATGTATGATTTGTGTAAATATGTAATGCTTCATGTTGTGATTGGGGTCATACGGTGAGTGTATGAACCCTATCGTATGGTGATTGCACTTTGGGTGCAGAATGTGGTAAAGTGGTGTGTTACACTAAGTGAATGTATGATCGTGATCTACCCTATATATGTACCATATGTAAGACGCTATGGTAGTTATGTGTGTGCCACCATGTTTATGTTAGTGATGTTGTTGTATATTATGTTGTGAACCTTACGCTAACCGACCCTAAAGGGAATCGGTAAAGTGTGTGTTTAGAGTGAGGAAAGGTGTACAGTTGACCAATCAATAGAGCCAACCTTAGGCTTAGTAGATGGTGGACCATGCCCCTCTCTCTCTCTCTCTTTATGTGGTTGTTTTATGGGTACAACCTTAGTGTATCTATGACTATGTTTAGCCTTGTAGAAGTGGTGGCGGGATGATTCAGACAGAGGTGATGAAATTGTACTATTGATGTTTTATTTTGCGAGCTGAGGCTTGATGTTCCGAGTGCTAGCAACTCGTTGAGTACCCCTTTGGTGGCTAGATAAGGCCACACAGTTATTGTAATGTGACATTATTATGAGTTGATTTTATTCGTAAATTGAGCTTTTTACTTTATTTTGTAAGGACCAGCAGCTTTTCTTGATTGCCATGCTTTACAATTTTGGGCATTTCCTTGGTTTGTGGCACTAACATGGGGATTTTTATACTAACTATGGCTATTTGGCCATTTATTTTGCTCGAATTTGGGTCTTCTTTTAAATTTGGAAGTTTTTACCGCCTTGCCCAAGGCTTGTACTTTGCCAGTTGGCATTTGGATTGGATTGTTGTGCTGGTTCTATTGTCATGATGTGTGGAATAGGGTCATGGGATGCACCATGGAATGGTTGGACCTATGGACCCGCTTCGTTGTATAGGGGTACGCCCCAAGGAGTACAGATAACTAGCGGGTTGTTGAACCACGCGTTATTATGTCACTTGGGCTAGGAGTGTTCGAACTCTATGTGTCTTGGACCATAGGGTCAACCGGCCTCCTTGAGGGAGGCATAAGAGTTTGAGGGAGGCATAAGAGAGAGGCATAAGATACTTGAGGGAGGCATAAGAGTTTGAGGGAGGCATAAGAGTTTGATGGAGGCTTGAGGGAGGCATAAGATTTTGAGGGAGGCATAAGAGTTTGAGGGAGGCATATTTGTGTGTATGGTTGATGGTTCGGGATATATGTTGAGTTATTGTGATGTTTTGGTAGTGGTCTTTTGATGTATGTGTTACTCATGTCAGATGGATATGTGTTGTGATGTTGTGGATATGGCATTGATGCCCTTGTGGACACTATGTACCTATAGATTTTGTTTGGATTTATGTGAAATTTTCATCTGTGGAATTGAGGGAACGTCTGGAAATCGTAGTACACCTTGTTCAAGTAGTATAATTTTCAGTCATGGTTGTGTGACCAGTACTATGTTATGTGGACTGTGCCTATTCTATTCCGTATTTGAGTAACCTTTTTGTGGTGTAATACAATCATGAAGTATATACTTGTGTGCTTGTGAATCTGTAGTGTCTTTTGAACCTGATAGGGTGTTGTGTTAGCAGTTCATGTTGGGCACCCACAATAGGAAATAAACCAAAACTCTTCAATGATGAAATTTTAAAAACAAATTAAACTAAGAATAATGCTAATGGAAAGGAACTAATGAAATAATAAATAAGAGGGAACTGCCAATCTTCACAAAACCTTGAAAGTTAAAATTTCTACCAAATGTTCCTAAGGCTACCTTGTGACCGTGCTATAATCAACTAAAATTTTAAACCATAAAGTGTACTTCCTCCTTTACCTATTCTTCGATTGTGAACCTTTTCTTTTCCGCTGTGTTATGTCGCATCGAGGATGATGCTTTCTTAAGGGGGGGAGAATGTAATGCCCCACTTTGTCACCCTTAACCGATGAAGTGTGGATTTTGACTTCGCACCTGGTTTTCGATGCGAGAGTGTACTCCTCCAGTTTCTCATATGTCCCTAGAGGTATCGAATCCAAGTCGTCTTATCTCACTAAAGCTTTGACGACCTTCATGGACACTAGTTTTTTCTGAAGTTATTTAATTTTCTTTTCTTTTCTTTGTTTTGGTTGGATAATGGCAATGAGGAGATCAATAAACAAATCCAAACAAAATATATAGATTAATTAAATATTGTTTAACTTGACCGAATCAAATAAATAAATGGAGATAGTTTATTAAACAAAAGTAAAATTTAATAGCAAGTAAGACAATATTTATATATGTACATATATTAAATAGAATATTATTAAAATGCATACATTTGCATTATGGCAAATGTTGCGGTGGGTAAGGAGACCTGCCACGGGATTAAAAGAGCTTTAATGTCATTGAGAAGCAGTGGGTGGGCTGAAGGGTATCTTCCTTCCCTACCACACAATACTGGAAGATAATTCTTTTGTTGGCTGAGAGTGTGAGGTGACTCCACCCCAACGTCCCTTTCAGACTTGACTCTTTCCTTACATGAGAGTACAAGCAATCTTTTAAGATCCAGAAGCCATATCCGATCCGACCCGAGTTAATGTGAGGAGTGGTTGGATAGTTGTAGCATTATCAGATGTCACAGATCTTCCCTTTCTGCGTCCTAGGACTTCGTCCCCCTTGCTGACTCAAAAATTATTTTTAGGATCTGTATTTTGGAGGACAGACTGTTTTGGTTTTGTTTTCTAAGAAATAAATTCTTCCTACCTATTGTTTATTTTGGTATGCAGTAGAAGAGGAATGAGTGGCTGCTTTGTGCAGGAGGAATGTCTAGCTAGGCACTGTGGTTCTCCTTTCAAGCATCGTGGCTCATGGAACTTTAATGTGTGCATGGAACAATCTTGCTATTTTCTTGTTGTTTCAGACAGTGGTGGTTTTTTTTGATGAAGCTACAAGCCAGTGAAGTAGGCGTGTTACCTCCACTTTCATTGAGTGCTGCAAGGCAAAGGGTAGACATGCAAAATCACATTCCACATAAACAGCTCATACGATTACATGAACATGCAAGATATTTCATTAACGGTAGTGGAAATATGGCATAATGGTTGATAACGGTTGAGCTTGAATATATGCACAGAAGAACTTATCTATGGTCTTGGAATTCGCTCGTACGATTTATCATGCCCCCAACACTCGATACCGGATCATTGGCCACGGATTTTTCATTGATGTCAATCTCAATGAGATACTTCCTTAGTTCAGTACCAGTTTCTATCGTGAAGAGATTAAGCAGGATCGATTGATTCAATTCTTCTAATTTAGCAGTGTCTATCTGCAAGGAGGATTAGGGCTTGAGCGGCAGGTAGGCTGTGGGTATTTAATATCAAGAGCACTTGCAACTACTTCATCGTCTGACATATATCCTTTCCAATGTTGGGCAATGTTGCTTCACGTCGTTGGAGTAGATTACGTGCAAACTGTTTGACAAAATGCTTCAAATAAATTTTGCTTAGCGTGGAGGATAAAAGTGATGTTAATTGAAGCAAGCTATAATGTGTGAGACTTCCAATGGTAAGCATGAATCAACTTTGATTTTTTTGTTTCTGGAATGTTTTCTTTGCGCACAAATTGATGGGTAAACTAATGTAATAGGTGCGTCCTTATGGCTTTACAAAAAAAAACTAATTTACAATGCCTTAAATAGGAAAGCGATTCATGAGTTGTTTGAATAGTTGAACGCAAGACTTTCCGATCGTGTTCTAGAATCTAGACTCAAGAGTAAAAGCATATTGCAAGGACATGCAAAACCCTGTTAATTATTCCAAATTTCTGTTGCTTGTTTCGTGGAATTACATACTGGGAGTTGGGGTTAACTGCTCTAGAATGAATTTTCTCCTTCTGCCTGTGTCTATGCAGTTTACGATAATGGCTATCCTTCTCTCAGTCCTTACAAGTTCTTCTGATTTTAGATTTAATTGCTTGGTCTTTTTCCGTGAAAAAAAAGTTAGTGAAAGAATGGAAATTACCTCATTTTCATGGAGTTGACGGAGCTCTGCTATGCTTCTATTACTTTTTTTTACTCAGCTGCTGGAGCCTTGGTTCGACGTGGTTGCATTGAGGAAGCCCAAAACAGCCATGATAAGACTAACCCTCTCTCTTAATGATTTATCCCCTCTAGTATTTGGGTAAATCAATCTTTGCAATTTTGTTCGATTGTTGTAGATGTGGGTTTCTTTTGGAATGTTGATGTGTTTTTTTTACTAAATAGATAGCATTTGGACTTTGGATATTATATAACATGCATTTACATATATTGACTCTTTCTTGAAAGAGATGCCTAGAAAGAAATGGGTTTCAAATGACTTTTAATCATAATTGCATGAACTTGGTCTCTCTCCTCCTTTACAATTTATCTTATTTACTATTTAAGTAGAAGAAATCTCTACATCGATTCTTGCCTACTGATCTTATAATGTTGGTTTATCTTTTGCCTTGATTATTCCTTTGAATGATGGTTTCTGTAGAAAATATTACGGAGCGTGAATGAGGTTTATAATTTTTCTTGTATTGTTTATAATATGTAGAACACGGCTTGAAAAAGGGAATTTCCGATATGACTGTATTTGGGTTTTACTGTGGTTTTATAATAATATAAACTCCCATTAGGATTGGGGGCTTTCTATTTGGGAAGAGTCATACTAGTTTTATTGGTCTCTCTAGATAGCTCCATCTGAGTCATTCGATTATCATTTACCTTGGGGATTATTGAAAATCCCTCACTAGGCCCTTTGCTATTATTATTACTATGAGCTTATTCTTAGTTGGAACCCTTCTGAAGCATGCGTTAATGGGTTTTCTATGACCTTTACGAATTTTCTAAGCACGCAAGTCATTACCTTGTGTGGATAATTCTATGGCTTAATTTTTGAGGCACTACTTGGATCTGTGAATTGGTTAAAGTAATATTGGATACATCGAACTCTCATGAATGTCGACATTCTTCAAGTTTGATTGACATGTGATGTCCTCATGCATATGAATTCAGGCAATGCTTGAAATATGAAATTATAAATTTACCTTATACTTTGACCTTGAAGCTTGTTGAAAGACTTTTTGGTAGGAAAACAGATGAATAGGGAAGTTAAGATAACTACCCTAAAATGGAGTCATGCATAGCCTTAAGTAAAGGTGACAGCTACCATAATGGGACTGTGCATACCATGTATGACAGTAAGGATATAAGTCCACCTGAAATTATTTAACTTCATTTTATAGGAACAATAATTAATACCCATAAATTGGGGTATGCAAGTGGAGGTTGAATTATGTAACAGGGTATATTATGTTATCAGGTAACTAGTAAGGATAAATATGTTATTTCAATACTTGGTTAATGAGTGGAATATTCTTCTGGCATTTACGATGATTATTATGTTAGCTGAAAAAAAAAAATTGATACTTGCATCTCAATTAGGAGTTGAGAAAATGTTGATACTTGTATTTATAGTGGCTTGGGCCGTGTTTACATAACTTAGTTAGTCAAATGTATCTTTGACATATTAGCAAAATATGACAATACTGTTGATCATGACTCATTCCAACAAGTTGGACTCTTATACTAATAGAAACATATAAAGACATGGTAATAAACAACCAAAAGGATATCTAAGTAATATATGAACTCATGGATTGGTGGAATATTTGTTAACATAAGTATATTCTTAAAATTGTGAGATAAATATCCCAATTATACTTACATATCACTGATTATCTATGAAGGTTTGATACTTGGGTAATATCGATGAATAACATAAGATTGATACTTGTATTTATTATCTAAGCTTAATGTCGTTGGTGCTTTTATTTAATTGAAAGATAATATTGTTGGATACTTATATATGTGAAGTAGGTCGAGGGTATTAGGTGAGCGTTATTATTATTACTGTAATTTAAGTATGATTGATTGCATGGTTAAGGTTGTATATCTAGTCACTTGGAATTGTGTTCTTATAGTAAGAAAATCATAAGGAAGTGAACATTAATGAGTAAGAGATGTATTATGATGAGATGTGCAGTTAAGTTTTAAATGTATGTTAGAAATTTATTTGATAAGGAGTATTGCAAACTTTCATTTATTTATATGCTAGATGGCGTAAATTATTAGGTGAGCTTTACATCTTATCATGCTCAGTTCTAGCGAACTGACTCTAGTAAATATTTGTGCAGATGGATTATGCGAGTAGATTAAAGGAAAAGAGTGTAAAAGTTTCATCAGTTCAAATTATGAAGTTCTTTGTAGAAAGTTCAATGTGTTGTAAATTTTGTAACTTTGCTTGCAAGGAGTTTCGAGGATCTCTTGTCTTGGTATGTTCAGAAAACTAGGTGGTGAAGTGTTCTTTCCCTTTTGTTGTTAGACTAGTAACTTACCTTGGTGTGAAATGATATTCAAGCATTAGATTGGCATAAGTATTGTAAAACCTTGTTTTTTTGAGAGTAAAGTGTTAAGTCAATACTCTCTGACACCTTGTAATGATGTGAGATAAGTAAAATTAAATGGAGTCGTTAACCTTTATAGAAGTTAACTATAATATATTTATTCAGATAAATTAATGTAGAGATGACTTACTTGAGAACAAGAGATTCTTGAAGTAATCAAAGGTAAAACTATCCTTGTAAAGTAAAATTTTATAAATTGATATCCCTAGCTAAACTAGTGAACACTACCCCTTTTGGGTGAACTCTTAAACAAGCTTAAGGGAAAACAATGGTTAGTTTCTGGAAGATAATAAGATTTAACAAGTAGAAGAAGACTTTAAGTGAACTACTCTACAGTTTATAAGAAAATAACTCAGTTGGTTAGATGAATTTGTGCGAATCATATATTGAATCCTTCTGAAAACATAAGTCACGAGTTAAAGGGTGTTTTATCAAAATAAATAACCTTCAATCATTTCTTACTATGGCTTGCCCTAGCTGTGAGAGTGTCATGTCGTTGGACTTCTATGTTCTTCTATCCAAAAAGAGAAGTGTATTATCCTTTTGGGTGTGAACGTTTCCATGCTGACCTTGTGGTCATCCTCATAACAGGTGGTTCCCAGAGTTGGTTGTAACCTTGTGACGACATGTTGTGTTGTGTTTGTGTCAAAAAAAAAAAAGTGACTTTGTTGTTGTTACCAAGTGTAACATCAGTTTGAAATGATTCTTTCAAGCTAGAAAACAAATCTTTATTACCTTTCATGTGATTACTATAACTCGAATCTAAATACCATATGTCACATGGGCTTTCTTGAACAACATTGCACTCAACTGGAGAGTTTGTAGGGATTGCTTCAACAATATTCATGCATGCAATGAGCATGTTGCATGAGGGAGTGCTACTTGAATGATTATGACCTTGCTTCTGCTGATCATATTGTTTTTTCTTACATTCATGAGCATAATGCCCAAACTTATTACAATAGTGACATTGAATGTATGATTTGTCAAATCGTTGGCCACATGGGTAACTGAAATTCTTATTTTGACCTCTACCACCAACATTTGCATAACTTCTACTACGTCCACTTCTAGGAAAACTTCTCCCTCTTCCTCTAGGATTGAAACTCCTCCTTCCTCTTCCATGATTTACAGACATTTGAGATGAAAATGCATTTTCAACTAAACTATTTGATCTATTCAGTCTATATTCATGATTGATAAGAGAGTCATGTAGTTCATCAACACTAAATTGGCTCAAATCTTTGGTTTCCTCTAAAGCCACAACTAAAACATCAAATTTAGAAGGGAGACTTCTAAGTACCTTCTGAACAACCTTCCTATCCTCTATGACCTCTCTATGGGACTTCATTTAATTTATCAGACCAACAACATGAGTAAAGAAAGACTCTATTGAAATATGAGTTTCTCATTGATAAATTTTCAAATTCTCTTCTAAGGAGCTGTAATTTAGTAGTTTTAACCTTGTCCATACCTTGATATGCAATCTGAAGTGTGTCCCATGCTTCCTTGGCTTGCTTTACTGTTGCAAATCTTGGGAGTATGCTCTCATACATTGCTTGATGGATATAAAATAGTGTTTTCCCATCCTTCTTCCTTTGTCCCTTTAAGACGTCCTTTTGAGCTTGTGTAAGAGCATTGTATGTTGCCTAGTCTGCTAGTTCCTGGTAATCATTTTCAACCATTTCCCAAATGTCTTGAGACCGAAACAAAGATTTCATGGTCAAAGACCAATACTCATAGTTCTTTCCTGTGAAAATCAGAGTTTACACACTAACCAGCGATGCGCCAGACGTAGAAGCCATTAATGGATGCCAAATGAAAGAAAAACTAAAAACCCAGAAATGAAATTGAAGAAGGGTTTAGCCAAGCTCTGATACCAGATGAAGGGAATACGAGGATGTATGGAAACTGCAGAGTCTACAGAATCTATAGAATCTTCATGCAGCAATAGAAAATAAAACACAACGGATTTAAAGGATCCAGAACAGGGGAAAAATGAGAAGCCATAGGAATTTATAACAGCAAAATAACATAACACTCTTGGTTACAAATAACAAATATTTGGGCAACAAATTGCTTCAGCAATACATATATATTTGTCAATAATGAACAACAGCTATAGCTGCACACAAAACATTCATTCATACATTAACAACATTGAAAATGAAGGAATTCTTTCAACAAAACCATTCCAGACTTTAGTTGGGACTTCGCATTTTTCTTCTTCTCCCAAATCTGATTTTTCTCCTTCTTCTTCTTCTTCTTCTTCTTTTTCATTATTTCTACTTCTCCCAATAAAACAAGGTGCTATTAATAATAAAACACCTACATAAAAACTTGCCTTACAAGTCAACACAAAATCTCTGACAAGAAATAATTAAGGAGAATAATCACCCAAAAATAAATGTGCAGTAGTCATAATTAAATGCAAATCTGATATGTCAAGGAGCTAACTCTGGAAAAGACAAATATTAGTTGCAAAATAAATTCTGACTTGATTTTCCAACAATGTCGTGGTCTCCCCGTTGTTTTTAACACAAAAATTAATATGTTGGATCAGTGGCTACGTATTACGATATGTTTTCATATGCAATCCACAAAGAAATTATTCACAAATTGAACAGAATAGGTCAATGGCAATGGAACAGTGCAAGTTTGAGACAATCATCTACATATAGCCCAGGATAAACAAGAGGAATAGCTCAATTTTAAGACAATCATCTACATGCCTAGAATATGCCTAGAAGGTAGTTTTAAAACCAGCTTGGTATCTAAATGTATATGTTAGATTATTTTACAAACAAGATTTTACTGCACTGAAACTCACATTCACATAATAATGAAAAGAAAGCTCATGCAAACAGTAGTCAATGTAAATCAAGTCTAAATGTGATTTTCTGGTTCCCTTTTTTGGCATTTCTGGTGCCCATGTGACATTTTGACTTTGGATCGAAGAGTTTCCGGTCATGAGGTAAACTAGAAAAGAAAGGGTAAAAGCCTTAAAATATGTGGAGTCAAGATGTAGGACCAAATAAATAATTTTGTAAAATCTTTGATCTTTAAGACAATCATTTACAATAGTAGAACATGCCAAGAGAGGCAGTTATAAAAACAAGCTTGGTATCTAAATGTATTTTTTTGATCTACTTATCACACTCCCAAGATCTATGACTGCACTGAGACATACAGTGACATATGACTGGAAGGTACACCCAAATTTGAACACAGTCTAGCAATGTGAATCAAGTGACTAATTTTAGATGATAGGAGAAAAGAGGTAGAGTCTAATGGCACAAGAAAGTGTAAATTCTTAAAATATGCAGAATCGAAGAGACTGTAGGAAGAACCTAAGAAGATACCATTTCTTAATTAAAATGAATGCTGGAAATCTTTAACAATAAGGCTTGTGAGCTATATAGCAGGATCGACGATGATCAAGAAGTAGTTTGATAGCCTAGTTGCAGTAAGAGAGCCCTTCCACACTCCCTGGGTCATTAACAATTAAGACAGAAAAGTAAAGGTATGAAGAAAGGTAGCAGTGATCATGCAATCAGAACCAAGGCGATGGGTAGGTGCATCTAGTGATTCTCATGCATCGAGTTTGTTGAGGATTTAGTATATGTACATGATTCTCAAAATTATAAACAGATAATGCCTAGGATATAAAGGCATGAAAGTTTGAAAAGCATGTCAAGCTTTCCTGCCAGAACAAGTTGCAATGGCAGAATGGCAGCAGGAGACAACTCTGTTATTTCTTAAGGTAGCAGATTCTGTATGGAGAGTGATTAAGCGATAGTCTTCAAATATGGAACGGTTGAAAAAAGACAGTTGATCAATTAAAATATGAACGTTAGACAATATGGAAAAAAGACCGCTGATTTTGAGCATTTTTTTTAGAAATAAGATTTCTGGAGATTTGGTATCAGGTGGCAGTTTGATAGACATAATTGGCCACTGTTAAAGTATTGAGGAGTATCCAATCCACCACATTTGTCATGATTCTTAGATCAGTTAACATCAATTATTTTTCAAATTCATCTATATCAAAAAATAGTTAACGTAGATAGCTATGTAAGAATAGGTTCAGGCGCACAAGAATTGAAATGGACATAAGTCAGAACTTAAATTTAGAAAGTTGAACAGAGTAACACTTATACAAAACCTATGCACAAGTTGCCATGGTGCAATGGAGCAGGAGACATCCCTGTTATTTCCAACATGAACTTCCTAGGATCTTCATGTTTTTGTTCATAAACCAACTACTTCAAACTACTTTAATCAAGCACTAAGTGTATGCCCGCTGCTTATATCTTTATATATAATCCAAACATATGAAAGAAAAGCTTCAAAAGCTTTGCAGAACCGGAAACAAACGTTAGATAATCACAGAGCAAACATCTTCGTGTCCATTTCTATCTATACAAACAATTGAATAATTTTTTAACTAAAAGAAATCATGACCTAGTTTCGAATCACAGATACAAATGCTGCACAATATTCCAAACAAAACCAGAATGCTCTTCTTCATCTTCATCTCAATATATTTCTCCTTAAAACAAAATTCCTTCACCTCCAAAAGAAAAGGTTGTTAAGATCTGTACAACATAATACTTGAATAATCTGAACAAGGCTTTAATAGGCATACAAAGAGCATAGGAGTCAGAATGCATTACTTGCAAGCCTACCACATTTTTATTATCATGCATGGTATCTAGAAGTTGGTTCCTTTATATAGTGAATTTTCCCCCGGATTAGATGGGAAAATTGCAGGCCACGTGATCATATACTTAAAAGAACATTTATGCACAAATTGATAGTAACATTTAGTAGATCGCCGTTAAGATATACATAATTTACTTTACTCATTCACCGTGCTTCTGTATACCTAATTTTTTCGCCCACGGCGTGCTTTAAATTATATAAAGGGAGGAGAAGGGTTTGGTTATGACACCGTCAATTGTATTACGATGTCGCCTCCTGCATCTTTAGCTGTCTTTACGTGAGATAGGACCAAATATAGCATTTAACATGGCACAAAATTTAGCTGTCTTTAGTGGATAAGAATATTAATTCTTGCCATGTTTTGTGGCTGTCGTTGGCGAGAACCCTTTCAATGTGCCTTTCAGAAATAACTGAATATTATTACTCTGTACGTGGAATAGACATATTAATTAGCTTGGGTTAATGCGCACCACCCAATACTATGGAAAATTCAATGGCCAGTCTTTTGGCAAACTATTGCACCAACCCTTCTGCGATGAAAAGTACTATGAATATTTTATAGTTTATATGAAAAGAATAAATTGGTATATTTATATTATGTAAAATATGTTGAGAGGTATAGTTCACAAGGTGCTTATTTCATTTATATCACACATCTAAAATAGACACCCTCTTGAACTATACTTCTTGGCATATTTCACATACCAAGTTTTGATTTATTTTTATATTAATCTATGTATGTAAAATATGCCGAAAGGTATATTTCATGAGGTGCCTATATTAGATGTGTGACATAAGTAGAATAAGCGCCTTGTGAACTATACCTCTCCACATATTTTACATCTATTTACATAATATAGGTATGCTAGTAACATCTGTGGGAGTTGCATTATACCAAAAATTACACCAAAAATAAAGTTAGGAAAAGAAGGTAGGCATTTAGTTTGGGCATTATATTCTATGTAATTACAGGATTGAAATTCTAATATACTTGGTTTTTCATGTTAATCTTCTAACCCCGTGGTTCCTCTTTGTTGGGCTGATCAACTCTTGTCTTTTAGAAATCTAATATTAAATCCTATGCTTTTGGTATCTTTTGATAATTTTAGATGGATGACATGTATATCAAACTTCAATCTTATAATTATATAGTTTTTTTTATGGGAATCCCATTTCTGCTAGATGGTTTATTTTCTTCTTATAGGGCCAAGGATCCTTCTCGTACAATTGTTATACTTTCATTCCTTTTGTTCATAACTGAAGGACAAGGTCTTTCTTCTTTGATTAGCATGGTTTATAAATTGATGTGTTGTTAGTGTTTAGAGCATTGACCCAATTATTGTAATTGAATGTTTTCTTTCACGGTATTGTTAGATAAGAGTTATTGTGGCTTTGTGTAGCCTTATCTTGCTCAGTTCTCACAAACAAACTCTTGTGGAAAATTTGTTTAAGATGTCTTATGCGAGTAGATGAGGGATATACTTGTATATTTTAGCATCAAAGTCAGTTTATAAGTTCTTTTGCATGAATCCTTTTTATGTTGTTCAATAAACACTATTGATAAGGTCCAGTGGAAATTTTAGAGAGGGTTAGTGTCGTAGTATAATGTATTGTGGATTTTGTCATCTTGACTTTGGAAACCTTGGATTGTTTGACTATAATTGAAAATATAATAAAATTGGTTTACTGCTTTCTTTAGTGACCTTAATGGATTATCAGTATTCTAAGAATAGTTTGGCATTTCTTGGTCAATGCTTTTATTCTCTTGTTCCCTATTCATGGTTCCTTAGAGTTGGTATGTCCCTTTGGTTGTGTATCGTGCTAGAAAGAATTGATGTAACCTTGTTTTGTTTTCGTAAATGAGTATTGTTAAACTTTTCCCTTGAGAATAAATGTTGAGTTAAATCTTTCTAAGACTTAGTAATAATGTGTTATAAGTAAAATAAAATGAGCTTGTTAATCCTTATAGAAGTTAAACTAAAATTTATATTCAAATAAATTAATGTAGAGGTGACCTACTTGAGAACAAGTAATTCCATAAGTGATCAAAGATGAAACTATCTTTCGAAAGTAAGATTATATAACTTGCTATCCCTAGCTAGACTAGGAAACATTATCATTTTATGGTGGATTTCTTAAACGATCTTAAGGGAAATCAATGGTTAGTTTCTAGAAGATAATAAGATTTAATAAGTAGGAGGAAAAAGTTTAGAAACCACACAATCTATCTCTCAGCCATTTGGAAGGTAAATTGTTTTTCTTTTGTAAGACTCTTTCAGTGAAGTCTAAGTAAAATCTTTAATAAGTCTGGATAAATTCTCAAGATTTAATTAAATCATGGTAATAACTAATGAGGTCTTAAAGATGAATTCAACTCGACCTTATTCCTTTAAATTTTTCCAAGGTGCTTTGTATTTTTACTCTTAAGTGTGTTAAAACGTGAACCCATGTTATTATAAGGGTATGAATGAGTTCTAGTAGCGTAAGTGTGAATAGATGGCCTTGTGGAATTAAATTGCCTCATTTATTTAATAAATTAATTAAACAAATAAATGTCATAATAGAGAAGACTTAAAGCTAAATTCTCTTCAGTGTAAAAGAAAGAAACTTAGCATTGTAAGATGAATTGTACAAATCATATCCAGAGTCCTGGAAAATGTAAGTTAAGAATTAAAGGATGTTTTATTAAAATAAAAAACCTTCAAGAATCTCTCACTCTCGTTTTCCTTAACTATAAGTGTGTTATGTGGTTGGATTTCTATGTTGTCTTGTCAAAAAGAAAAGTGAATTGTTTGTAATGGGTGTCATACATGTGGTCAATGTTGTGTCGAGCTTATTATGTGTAGCACCCACCAACTCAAACACATTAAACAACACAATAAAATCTAGGATAATTTTTTTTTGACTTGCTTTAAGATAAAACGACACTTCACAAGTTCTCTAGGGAATACAACCAGCTAACGACATGCTTTCCACAACATGGACCCACACTGGTTATAGATAAACATGAGGCACACACGTAGGACACAATGGTTCATCCAAAATACGCAATTTTACAAACAAGCTCTTCCCACAAAAAGTTTCTTTAGAATCATGTTTTAGCTATAAGTACTGTTAAATTCTTTGCTTTTCCCAAAGGAATCATGTTAGGAGAATCTGAAATTCATGTTTCCTTCGAAGAATTTTCCCCTACCTTGCTAATGTTAATATACAGTGTAAACCAATTATTAGGTGGTAAGAGGTTGCTTCATTTACTTGATTAACTTATTCATTGGTTAGGAGGGCGGTTAATTTATTAAGGCTCTTAACTTCATCAATTTGTTTACAACGTTGTGCTTTTAAACATATATGTTTTACCTTTTTAAGTGGTCATATTTTTATTTTTATTTTTACAGTACATGACCATGTCTAAATCCTTGGATTCATCATTAAGATCTTATTAGTTGTTAATAAAGATTTCATTGGAGTCAAGAGTCTAACCATAAATACTAAAGGTTTCACTCGGGCTTCACTTGAAGAGATAGACATAAGTATATTGTTTACATTTTCAACGGGTAAGATAGATCGAAGAGTTTCTTAATCAAGTTCCTTCTATCTATTGTAATTTTATTATCTTCCAAGATTTAATCATTGATTTCACCTTAAGGCCATTCTAAGGACTCACCACAATAAGAGATTGTTGATTAGTTTACGTGGGGTCACAAAGTATAATTGTTTCTCTGGTTTTTTTTTTTTTGCTAGATTCAAAACATAGTCCTCAACCAAATGACACATGACCAAAGATAAATAAAGTGATGTAAGTTGATTCAAGTTGTGATAGTTAGAATTAGGTTTGACAATTCAAGGATAAATCATATTCTGAAAAGTGAAAATTTAACGAAGGATACACATGTCAAAACAAGTTCATTTAATGTTATTGAAAATAATATTTATCAAATTGACTTTCAAACGATAACAAAAACCTACATGAGAACAATACAAAATTATAACGCAATGCCTTCTAAATAGTCTCCACAATTTCCATACCAATGTTTTTAAAAAAAAAGAAAAACATTCATACAATAGTAGTTCCTAAGAAGGCCAGAAACCACTTTCCACACGTGTTTCTTTTTCTCTTTTTTTTTTCGTTTCTACTCAGGAAATCCTCCTGCACATTTGTTAGCACATGTCAGTTCCCAAGAACTGAGCACGATAAAAGCTATAACATTAAGACAATATGTTGTTATCTAACTGTTTCAAGGAAGAAAAGCACCGTTGCTTATGAAAATAATCCTGTTAGATAACTAATACATCTGTGTTATGTATTTGTTATTGATCAGTTGTAATCGGTTGTATAACCGTCTCCCTCACGCACAGTCTCTATCGGCCTATATAAAGGCGTCATTATGTATTCATTTGAGACATAGCAATATACATTCTTCTTGTGCGTCCATCATTGGTATCAGAGCGTGGTTGTCCATGAAAGAAGAGCCGTGAGAAGAGTAGGAGGTTCTGCTGTGTGTGGCGCTGAAGAACAGTGCGTGGACATTGTTTGTTGGTGCGTGCCTGTCCCTGAGTGAAGTAAAACGTTTTTGCTGTTGCATGTAGTGTGCCTGTCTCGTTGAAGGAGGTGCTGTTTCAGTGTGCCTGTCTCGTTGAAGGAAGTGCTGTCTCGTTGAAGGAGGTGCGTGAAGGGAAAACGTTGCCAGTCCCGCGTGGAGGAGTGTGCAAAATTTGCCTGTCCAGCGAGTTGGAGTCCCGTTTCTTTGCTGCGTGCCTAAAGGAGCGTGAAGAAGACTGAGCCAGTTGCCAGCCATTTCTTTTGCTGAGAGGAGACTGAGCCTGTCCCTGCGTGAAGGTGGAGTGCGCCTGTCCCGCGTGAAGGAGGAGTGTGCCTGTCCCGCGTTTGCGAGGAGACTGAGACCACCATTTCTTTGTTGTGGAGACTGAGACCACCCAATTGCTGTGCGTGCGAGCTGTGGAGACTGAAACTGTCCCGTTTGTGCTGTACGTGGAGATTCAGAGAAGAGACTCATTGCTGGAGCAACTGTCCGTCCTCTACTCACGAAAGGAGACATTGCTAAGTAAGATCCGTGCTTGTGACTGCTACGTGTAAGCAAAGTCGGCAAATTGCAAAAATGTCTGCTCCAAAAATATTGCTATCCGATGCCCAACTCTTGAAAGGGCCAAATTTCGCCGCATGGAAAACCAAAATGCGGACGATTCTTCAATTCGAAGACCTTTGGGGGATTGTCTCTGGCAAAGACGCCCCTCCTGCAGACGATGATCTGTTGGAAAAATATGAAAAGGATGATGCGAAAGCACTCATGCTCATCACCCTCAGTCTTTCTGATGAGGTGCAGCCATACATTCGAGAAGCAACTACTTCTTCTCAGGCTTGGAGCACATTGTGTACCATCTACGAAGCTAAGAATCTGACGTCAAAGTTGCAACTTCAGACAAAGCTTCATACGATGAGTATGCATGAAGGTGAATCAGTAGAAGCCTTCTTGCGGCGTGTAGCTGAGTTACGTGCAGAACTCTCTGCACTTGGAGAACCAGTGGACGACAAGTTGCTTGTCCCGCTCACCCTGCGAGCTCTTCCGTCACGGTTTCGGACACTGATCACCACGTTGACAATTACTCAACAGGAGGTGAGTTTTGCAACCCTGGTGAATTATCTCCAGCAGGAAGAAGCCATGAAAAATGTACAAGAAGCCTTCGAAGATAAGGCTCTTATCACGAGGCAAAAACATAAGCCTCAGAAAGGGCAATCTGCCCCCCAGAATCAGAAGCAGCATGCTCAGCAGCCATCTTCACAGCATGCTCAGCAGCCATCTTCACAGCGGCCACCACAGCGGCCACCCCAGAAGTAGCATAATCACAAGGCGGATCGATGGTGCCACATTTGCTCCACGGATACGCACACGACTGCGAACTGTTATTACAACGGTCGCAAGTATGGAAATTCTGGCGAAGAGAGCACTTCTGGCCGAGGATATTCCAAGAAATCCCGATGGCATGCTCGTAATCCGAAGCAGAAGGGCCACATTGCTGCTCAACAGGATGCCACCTCTGATGAAGAGGTACCAGATACGACTCATTCTGACATTGTTCTAGTCTCACAGACTTCGCAGCCGTCAGAAGATGTCTGGTTGATTGATTCAGGTGCCAGCAAACACATGACTGGAAACAAGAAGTTGTTCCATACTCTGAGTGACCGGCCCACTGGAGATCGGATCACCATTGCAGACAATCAAGAGTATATTGCAGTAGGGATTGGTGATGTCATCATTCCTCTTGGAACACGAAGATGTACACTGACAAAGGTGCTCTATGTTCCAGGTTTGACTTCAAATCTTTTGTCTGTAAGTCAACTTCTTAACCATAGAATGCAGGTTGAATTCTTTGTTGAGAAAGGGGTCAAGTCCTGCATCATTTCCCAGGGAGAGTCATTCATTGCTCACGCATTTCTGAAGGGCCGTCTATTTTCACTGGATGTGGTCACTTCATCTAGCGTTGCTCTCTCTGCATCAACGGCAGAGTCCACTGCACTTTGGCACTTTAGATATGGTCATCTTTCTGCCGGGGCTCTGCATCAACTCAGTGCGAAGGAAATGGTAAGAGGGCTTCCTCCACTCTCCCATTCCTTACCTGTTTGCTCAGGATGTATTGCGGGAAAACAACATAGAGGTCCATTCAAACAGAGCTCTTATCATTCTACAGAGCATCTTCAGGTCGTTCACACCGATCTGTGCGGACCCCTGCCAGCTAGCTTTCAAGGTTTTCTGTATTTTCAGCTCATCATTGATGATTACTCACAGAAAATGTGGGTATATTTCCTTCGGAAGAAGAGTGAGGCACTTGCAAATTTCCAAACCTTCTACCAGCAAGCCACCAGGCAGTCTGGGAAGCCTCTTCTTCTCCTCCGCTCAGATCGAGGGGGGGAATTTGTGTCAAAGAAGTTCTTAGCATACCTGAAGCAGCATGGCATTCAACAACATTTGACTGCTCCCTATACGCCCCAACAGAACGGGATTTCCGAGCGCCACAACAGGACTATCATGGAGATGGCTCGTTGTATGCTCTCGACCTCCAAGTTGGAGGATCAGTTTTGGGCAGAAGCAGTCCAGATAGTAGTGTATTTACTCAACCGGGCACCCACGAAGATCTTGCAGAACAAGACACCAGAAGAGGTATGGACTGGTCATAAACCTTCTATTCATCATTTAAGAGTTTTTGGTTGTACTGCATATATGCATGTTCCAGATAAAAGAAGGAAGAAGATCGATCCAAAGACACTGCCATGTCTTTTCTTGGGGTATAGTACTACCTCAAAGGCATATCGTCTCATGGATCCTGAGATGAAGAAGATCTACGAGAGTCGAGATGTGGTATGTGATGAGTCGTCCTTTGACATCTTGCCACACAATGGAGATCCAGTACCGACCTCGTCACATAGATTGCTCACACATCCAGATGGTGAGCAAGATGATTCTTCTCAGAGAGAAGAAGAGCTGAGTGGAGATTTGTTCGTTGATCTTGGCACACTAGAAAACACATCTTCACATCAGCAGCGCCAACATCTGAAATGGGTCCAGAGTACTATCAGGGATGCACACCTGAACTCACTTCTTGGTACTTCTACGGGGAGTTAGAACACGAAGTCAAGCTAGACATGAGGTAAATTTTGCACTCATGAGTTCAGTTGTTGAGAGCACCGAACCTGACACTGTTCGTGAGGCATTAGACCAACCACAGTGGAAACAAGCTATGGATGCTGAATATGATTCCCTGATTCAGAATCAGACGTGGGAACTTGTCGATCTTCCTCCAGGTAAGAAATCCATTGGCTGCAAATGGATTTTCAAAACAAAATATAAGGCAGATGGTTCAATCGACAAACACAAAGCACGACTTGTTGCAAAGGGTTATGCTCAGCAAGAAGGAATTGACTATGATGAGACCTTTGCACCCACTGCGAAGATCAAAACCATCAGAGTTGTATGTGCACTGGTAGCACAAAACGGATGGAAACTTCAGCAGATGGATGTCAAGAGTGCTTTTCTAAATGGTGATCTGCAAGAAGAAGTGTACATGGCCCAACCTGAAGGGTTTGTAGACGAGCATCAACCACACAAGGTATGTCGTCTGATAAAGTCTCTTTATGGACTTAAACAAGCACCTAGGGCATGGTATATAAAAATTGATGATCACCTATTGCAGCATGGATTCACTCGTAGCCCCTCAGATACAAATTTGTATATCAAGAAGGTAGGAACAGAGATTTTCATTTTGTTTTTGTACGTAGATGATCTTGTGATCACAGGAAGTTCTGACAATCTTGTAGATGATGTAAAGAATGATCTGAAGAAATCCTTCGACATGACTGATTTGGGGCTACTTCACTATTGTCTTGGCTTAGAGATATGGCAGAAGAAGAATCATATCTTCGTCTCCCAGATGAAATATGCCAAGACACTCCTGGAAAAGTATGGGATGTCAGATTGTAAACCAATGTCCACACCTATGGAAAAAGGTTTGCAACTATCTAGATTCCAGGATTCACCACAGGTAGATGGCACTCACTACAGGCAGCTTGTGGGGAGTCTCATTTACTTGACTTATACCAGACCAGATCTTTCCTTTGCGGTGAGCTATCTCTCCAGATTTATGCAGGAGCCGAAGAAATGTCATTAGATAGCAGCAAAGCATGTGTTGAGATATGTCTGAGGTACAGTTGACTTTGGTCTATAGTATCAGAAGAACACTCAGTTCTTCTTACAGGGATATACAGACTCGGACTATGCAGGATCCATTGATGACAGGAAATCCACTTCAGGATATGTTTTTCATCTCGGGTCTGGACCTATCTCGTGGATCAGCAAGAAGCAAACTGTTGTTGCTCTCTCATCCATTGAGGCTGAATACCGCGCTGCACGAGGAGCTGTGTGCGAAGCAATTTGGTTACGTCGCATTCTTGCAAATATAGGGATTCCTGAAGAGAAACCTCCCATCATTCACTGCGACAATCAAGGTGTGTTGAAGCTTGTGAAGAATCCTGTTTTCCATGAACGAACAAAGCATATTGAGGTTGAATGTCACTACATTCGTGAACACGTCTTGAACCACCAAATTCAGCTCCAGTACTGCCCTACTGATTCTCAGATTGCAGATATTCTCACCAAGCCTCTCGGCAAGGTGAAGTTTGATTTATTTAGGGGGTACATTTGTAAGAGCAATGTATTAAGGGGGGGAATGTTAGATAACTAATACATCTGTGTTACGTATTTGTTATTGATCAGTTGTAATCAGTTGTATAACCGTCTCCCTCACGCACAGTCTCTATCGGCCTATATAAAGGCGTCATTCTGTATTCATTTGAGACATAGCAATATACATTCTTCTTGTGCGTCCATCAAATCCAAGAGTCTAAACAAGAGCAATTAAAGAGTTGTCCAAAAGCATAAAATGTCAAAATAAAGAGGAAGGCACTAACTCTATTTAATTATCATTTTCGCATAGGAGAAGTTAATAAACCATCATAGTGATTCCACCCATATCACAATAATGACCATCATTTTAAAAAGATAACATTTCGAAACAAAAAAATAATTACAAGAAGAAAATTAGTTTCAAATGTGATCTGTCCCTATTTGTTTAAGTTAGTTCACCAAGCCAATGATTCACTATTCCACTGGAAGATCCCAAACAATCAATCGACATGAGAATATCTAAACCAAAAAGACTTAATAATATTAAGATGATGTGCCTATAATAGTTAATTTTATATCAGTACAGAATAGATAAATTGGAAAAGAAAAGAGATGAAATCCACAAATGACCCGTATGGGCCACATCCTATCCTAACAATCCTTCTATAAAACTTTCTTCTAATCAAGAGAATGTCTTAAGAAAAAGGACAAACTTGACAAGACCAAACATAACCATTATAAATCTTACATGAGGTTTACTCAATCATTCACAAGAGCACAACACATAATACATAGCTTCTAAAGGATCTTCCGTCAACACCAGTTGACATCAACCTTTATGGTCAACACATAACCATTCTACTAAAATGACAACACGGAGGTCGTATCACAATGATCATCACAATAACCAGTCAACCAATGAGTTTCCAAATATACCCACTTCTAAGTCACAGGAGAATGAAATTTACACATTTTTTTAAGGAGAAAAACGTAGAGTAATTTCTTACGCATAAAACCAACATCCAATTTTAAGATTTGAAAACTTCCTCAATAATGATCAAGTAGAATCTCGTATCCTCCAACATATGTGAAACAAAATCAAGGTACGAAATTTTTTTTTTACTCCGACATTTTAAGCTATCCCAAAGATGTGAGTAACATCTCAAGGAGACATTCCATAGGATCAACTACATTCCTCAAGACATACAACAGTCAGCAAAGGAGAGAAGATGATTCCAAGGACAAGAATCTCCAAACAGTGAACATCAATTGGTACCAAATTATGAAGATCAAACAAGACGCAGGAAGAATCAATTAGTTCTTCGAGGGATTTACAAATAACAAAAGCAACTAACCTAGTTTGAGAGTAATACCAACTTGGCTCAATTCAAAAATCATTCAAGCTAAGCACACTAAGCCAACCGAGGAGAGTAAATAGAACCTAAAACAAACTAAAAGAAAGTGATAGAGACAGGAATAACATCATTCACCTATACACAATTGCACTTATAGTACTCAATTGCTATTTTGCAAATACCCAACATAAACCAGAACGATAGATCTCGAACTGAAATAAGAATTAAAAACAAAATAGGCAATATAAAGTTGAGTCAAACAACAATGTTTGATAAAATATTCAAATCGTGAGACGATCACAAAGAACTTGGAATTTTCATTACAGGACCCCCACCTCTTTAGTTTTATTATTCCTAAGAACAAATTTGACCCAACTAATATTTATTAAAACCCAGAAAATAATATAAAAGACTTCAAATAGCACGGTCATTTCTAACATCGGAAACTAATATCCTCCCAGAAATATGAAAGAGTAGGGGAAGTGGAAACCACACAGCATACCATCACACAAGACATTTCTATGAAGAGCAGGTTCATTTAATGAATCATTTAGATAACAGCATAAGACTCAATGGTATAGAGAATATCATGCCTGATTAAGCTCCCGCAGTCGAGCACACGCGGAACAGGATCTGCAACAGTATCTAGAGCCCAAACTCCACTATCCTCCATCTTGTTGGGTGCCCAAAACACAACTATAGGTTTCCACGATGGCACATGCAAGGTTTCACGGTCCGAGCAGGAGCGTAGTACAGTAACACTCCCTAACCTTGCCAACATCCTCCCATCCCGTGTCCAAAGGGGACATTAGAGAAGAACATGGACATCTTTTATTTTAGGACTCCATTTCTCAGTGATCCATTCATGTTGATGAGAAAGTTTGGGCAAAAAAAATGGTTGAACCCACAAATGAGACTCATCCTGGTATATTCCTCTTCCAAATCCAGAACCTTAAAGAGAACATTATCTTCCAGCTTCGAGACAGGGCTGTCATTATCAATGGTTTTTCTTCAAATGGGCGCAACTGATAGGTCCACTAGTGGCTACAAAAAAATATTTCCCTTGTATCCCTTGGCTTCTCTCGACCACACCATGCACAGGTGTGGCTATGGAAATAATTTTCCCCATTTCTGAAATGAAAACCATCACACGTGTTGGCGACTTCACCACATGGGAAGGAGAAGAGCCAGTCGTTGCAATGGTGCACTGTCGATCACTGGTCAATATTTTCATTTACACCAAAACTCAGACCTCCAGACACGCATCCTTCACCTCCTGGGCGAGTACCTCCATCGCCGCCATCTCCATTGATGTATGCGACCAGATTAGGGTTAGGGCATGGGCACGGGCTCTCCAACTTCTTTCCAAGATCAAAGGTCTCGGCTTTACTTGTCTCAGAGGAACTTTCCTGCTCGAGCTCATCCATCTAAGCCTGGCCCTTTTCAAAATAATGTGACTGGGAGTCACCCATCCATCCATCACTTTTCCACACAGAAAAACTAAACTTTGCATGCGCAGGATCCACAAAGTCCAAGGCATGTAGAAAAAAAGACAAAGAACTGTTAGAAATAAAAAACATGCGCCCCACTACTAATCATTTCTCTAAAATCACAAGCAGGGCGGAAGGAAGCAGGAGGCTACAATACCATTCGGAAGCATATACAAACTTGACCACTTCCTTCAACGTCAAAGTGGAATAATTCTACCTTCTGTTTCATTTGGCCTTTCTCTTCTTGTTGAGTTGGAGCACTTTGGTTTTCTGCTACACACTGGATCCTCTGGCATGAAGTGTAATAGTTTGATATCATTGGACAGGCTAAACAAAGCCACAGTAGTGAATCCACTCTACAACTCTCTACTCTCCAACGCGAGCTCACACATAGCTCAATCCACGTTTACCCATGTTTCCTTACCAATATCCCTGGAGCCGGTGATCAACAAGATATTTTTCAGGCTATGACCGGGAGCCATGGCAGCAAATTATTGAGCCAACCATCCAATTGGTTCTGTCAGCAAGAAAAGAGGAAAAAAGATCTTCCACCGTCTCACGCCAAACATGAATTAAAAGTTCATTTAAGAAGTTGACAAGAAATGTCACCCATCCGCCAGCTAACCATAGCATAAGGATAATAAATTTTATTTTATTTTATTTTTGTAGCCCATGCTTTGGGGATAGGCCGCTTGCTAGGAGGAATAAGGCTGGTAGATAAAAACATTAATTTTAGAAATTATCAAGGGTCCTTCAACATTATAAAACAGTCCCCTCTAACAAAGGCACCACACAAAATGGAATGCTCCTTACCACGCAAGCTGAGGTAGGCCTATGTGGGGCAAAAATATTGATTAAAAATATATATATACACTAATTATCTTTAAATTAAGTTGATATTAGGTTCCTTAAAAGAAAATTCCTAAACACTCTTCTTTTCTTTTCTGTTTTTTAAAAAAAAAAAAATCCTTCAAAGCCTTTATATAATGGCGTCGGCAGTAGACCACTTAAACGAGAATTTGATAAGCCTAAAATGACCAAGCTCATAAAATATGCTACGGGAAACCCTCAGCGACTAGCAAGTAGTGACGACAGCACCAGGAGGTAAGACTGGGAGAAAATACGCTAATTTAAATTCACAACAAGATCGTAAACACCTAACGATCAAAAGAAGCACAAATAAACATTCGACGTTTAGCAAAAAGGGGGTAAAAGAAGTAGAAACCAAACAAGGCATTACATTCTCCTCCCCTTAAGAAAATCATCTTCCTTGATGCGACATAACCCAGAGGGAAAGAAAGCGGTAAGCAAAGGGAAACATATGAGGGTGAAGGTACACTCTATGGTTAAGATTTCAGACGCTATAGCATGACCACGGGGTGGCCTTGGGGACATTTGGTCGAAATTTTTTATTTTCAAGTTTTTGTGAAGATTGGCAGTTCTTTCTTATTCATCATTTCATTAGTCTTTTTCCATTATCGTTATTTCTAGTTTTAGTTCTTTTTAAACTTTCATTGTTGTAGAGTTTTAGTTTATCCATTCTTGTGGGTGTCCAACATGAACTACTAATAAAACACCCTATAGGGGTCATACAAGACACTACAATTTCACAAACATACAAGTATATACTTCAAGACAGTACCACATCATAAGAGATTAGTCAATATACATAGGGGAACTTACACGGACTACATAACATAGTACCTGTCACACAACTATGACTGATGGATAATGCTCGAGAAAAGTGTACTACAACAACAACCTGAAATTTTGACAATTCCACAGATGAAGATTTTACATAACTCACAAAAATAGCTACATGTACATAGGGTCAACAGGGGCATCAATCCAACATCACATAACATATCCAACTAACATGAGTAACACATACATCATAAAACCACCACCAAAACATCACAATAACTCAACATATATCCCGAAACACCAATCATACACACAAATCTCTTATGCCTCCCTCAAACTCTTATGCCTCCCTCAAATCTCTTATGCCTCCCTCAAACTCTTATGCCTCCCTCAAGTCTCTTATGACTCCCTCAAGGAGGTCAGTTATACCCATGGCCCAAGACACATAGGGTTCAAAAATCCCTAACCCAAGTGACATAATAACGCGTGGTTCAACAACCCGCTAGTTATCTGTAACTCCTTGGGGCGTACCCCCATACAACGAAGTGGGTCCATAGGTCTAACCATTCCATGGTGCATCCGATGACCCTATTCCACACATCACGACAATAGAACCAGCATAGCAATCCGATCCAAATGCCAAGTGGCAATTACAAGCCTTGGGCAAGGCGGTAAAATGTTAAAATTTAAAAGAAGATCCAAAATCAAGCAAAATAAATGGCCAAATAGCCATAGTTAGTGTCAAAATCTGCATATTAGTACCAAAACCAAGGAAATGCCCAAAATGTAAAACATGGCAATCAAGAAAACTGCTGGTCCTTGTAGAAATAACATAAAAAGTTCAATTTATAAATAAAATACATATACAATAATAGCACATTACAATGACTATGTGGCCTAATCTGGCCACCAAGGGGGTACTCAACGATTTTTTTGGCACTCAGAACATTGAGCCTCAGCTCGCAAAATAAAATATCAATAGTACAATTATCATCACCTCTGTCTGAATCATCCCGCCACCAGTTCTACAAGGCTAAACACAGTCATAGTTACACTAAGGTTGTATCCATAAAACAACCACATAAAGAGAGAGAGAGGGGAGCACGATCCACCATATACTAATCCTAAGGTTGGCTCTATTAATTGGTCAATTGTACACCTTTCCTCACTCTAAACACACACTTTACCGATTTCCTTTAGGGTCGGTTAGCATAAGGTTCACAACATAACATACAACAACATCACTAACATAATGGTGGCACACACATAACTACTATAACATCTTACGTATGGTACATATACAGGGTAGATCACAATCATACATTCATTGGGTGCATTACATCACTTTACCACATTTTGCACCATAAGTGCAATCACTATGCAATAGGGTTCATATGCTCACCGTATGCCCCTAAATCACGACATGAATCGTTACATATTACACAAATCATACATATGATGAACATAGTAACATCACAACCATAACATTAATTTCTACATGACAAGGTGGTACACACATTTCTTCAAAACATGGTAAAAAACATCCTGATACATCTCATTTCACTTTACATCATTCTAGTCTTACAACACATGGGCACACCCTCATATCACAATATTCCACGATGCTCCAACACTCTGTCATCCACATTAGAATTCTTTTCACACATCACAAGCAGTAATTCACACGTGAACTCTTCATAGAATCCACAAGAAGGAGAGAGAATGCTCCCATCCAGCACATCAACATGATAACAAATACGCACTAAGTGACATACACATCATGTGCGTTCACACTATCACAATTACGACATAGATCACATCACTCTTAACACACATTACTCTTCCAATATTTATAACGATCATGAAACACCCTCACCATCCTGCAACTCATCATGTAGCACTATCACCATCATGCAACACCATCATAACTCCAATTTGGCCCAGAGGTTCGAGAGCATGAACCTATTCTCTGATACCAAGTGTAGCACCCACCAACTCAAACACATTAAACAATGCAATAAAATACAGGATAATTTTTTTTTTTGACTTGCTTGAAGATAATACGACACTTCACAAGTTCTCTAGGGAATACAACCAGCTAACGACATGCTTTCCACAACACGGACCCACACTGGTTATAGATAAACATGAGGCACACACGTAGGACACAATGGTTCATCCAAAATACGCAATTTTACAAACAAGCTCTTCCCACAAAAAGTTTCTTTAGAATCATGTTTTAGCTATAAGTACTCTTAAATTCTTTGCTTTTCCCAAAGGAATCATGTTAGGATAATCTGAAATTCATGTTTCCTTTGAATAATTTTCCCCTACCTTGCTAATGTTAATATACAGTGTAAACGAATTATTGGGTGGTAAGAGGTTCCTTCATTTACTTGATTAACTTATTCATTGGTTACGAGGGTGGTTAATTTATCAAGGCTCTTAACTTCATCGATTTGTTTACAACATTGTGCTTTTAAACATATATGTTTCTACCTTTTTAAGCGGTCATATTTTTATTTTCATTTTTACAGTACATGACTGTCTAAATCTTGGATTCATCATTAAGATCTTATTAGTTGTTAATAAAGATTTCATTGGGGTCAAGAGTCTAACCATAAATACTAAAGGTTTCACTCGGGCTTCACTTGAAGAGATAGACATAAGTATATTGTTTACATTTTCAACGGGTAAGATAGATCAAAGAGTTTCTTAATCAAGTTCCTTCTATCTATTGTAATTTTATTATCTTCCAAGATTTAATCATTGATTTCACCTTAAGGCCGTTCTAAGGACTCACCACAATAAGAGATTGTTGATTAGTTTACGTGGGGTCACAAAGTATAATTGTTTCTCTGGTTTTTTTTTTTTTTTGCTAGATTCAAAACATAGTCCTCAACCAAATGACACATGACCAAAGGTAAATAAAGTGATGTAAGTTGATTCAAGTTGTGATAGTTAGAATTAGGTTTGACAATTCAAGGATAAATCATATTCTGAAAAGTGAAAATTTAACGAAGGATACACATGTCAAAACAAGTTCATTTAATGTTATTGACATTAATATTTATCAAATTGAATTTCAAATGATAACAAAAACCTACATGAGAACAATACAAAATTATAACGCAATGCCTTCTAAATAGTCTCCACAATTTCCATACCAATGTTTTTAAAAAAAAAGAAAAACATTCATACAATAGTAGTTCCTAAGAAGGCCAGAAACCACTTTCCACACGTGTTTCTTTTTCTCTTTTTTATTTTTCTTTTCTACGCAGGAAATCCTCTTGCACATTTGTTAGCACATGTCAGTTCACAAGAACTGAGCACGGTAAAAGTTATAACATTAAGAAAATATGTTGTTATCTAACTGTTTCAAGGAAGGTTGCTTATGAAAATAATCCAAGAGTCTAAACAAGAGCAATTAAAGAGTTGTCCAAAAGCATAAAATGTCAAAATAAAGAGGAAGGCACTAACTCTATTTAATTATCATTTTCTCATAGGAGAAGTTAATAAACCATCATAGTGAATTCCACCCATATCACAATAATGACCATCATTTTAACAAGATAACATTTCGAAACAAAAAAAATAATTACAAGAAGAAAATTAGTTTCAAACGTGATTTGTCCCTATTTGTTTAAGTTAGTTCACCAAGCCAAGGACTCACTATTCCACTGGAAGATCGCAAACAATCAATCGACATGACAGTATCTAAACCAAAAAGACTTAATAATATTAAGATGATGTGCCTATAACAGTTAATTTTATATCAGTACAGAATAAATAAATTTGAAAAGAAAAGGGATGAAATGCACAAATGACCCGTATGGGCCACATCCTATCCTAACAATCCTTCTATAAAACTTTCTTCTCATCAAGAGAATGTCTTAAGAAAAAGGACAAACATGACAAGACCAAACATAACCATTATAAATCTTACATGAGGTTTACTCAATCATTCACAAGAGCACAACACAAAATACATAGCTTTTAAAGGATCTGCCATCAACACAACACTACAACAAATAACACTTTTTGCCACAATTTTTCTACATTGTGATTGTGGTTATAAGGAATTCTCAAAATTAAAAATGTGGCTTTGAAGTTATAGCTCATCCACAATTTCATATATTATTGTTGTGTTTCCACAATTTATAAGACTATTGATATTCCACAATTTATAAAATTTGTAACTAGCCTACAATATTTTGTAGTGAATTTTATCCACAATTTTTAAGATTGTGAATATTCCACTATTTCTTAAAATTGTAGTTTTTCCATGTATTTTGATATTATTGATTTTTTACATTTTTGTATTAATAGAATATATGTGACAATATATATAAATTTGTCTACAATTATGATAACCACATAAAACTTGTAGGTGGAAGCTACAATTTGATTTCCACAATAATAATATGTGGAATATCTACAAAAATAATGTAGAAATGTAACTATAAATGGTCTACTGATTTCACATTCTTTTACATAATTGTATATGTCAATTGTCTACATTTTCAACATACATATTAAATAATAATACTTATCTACATAAACTTAATATAATAAAATAATAGTTTTAATTTTTAATAAAACAATAAATGTATTATAATATTAATATTATATTTCCATTCAAACTTACTTAGCCACCTCTAAATTATATGAACCTTAAATTAAAATAAACCGTAAAAACGTTTTTGCTTTTAATGTTTTATGCAAGTAAATTGAAATTAATTTTTTGTTATTATATAAATCCTAAAAAGACACTTGGCATCTTGATAAATTAAAAAACAAAATAATTATTATAAATATTATTAGAATAATAATAAAAGGAGGAAAACAATAGAAATATCCTAACATAATAGGAAAAAGTTAAACAAGGTCAATAGATAATTAAAAACCCATTGTCCGGGAAAGAAATAATGGTAAACTTAAACCATATAAGTTATCCTCCCTCAAAAAACCCTTGCAGTTTGAAGGCACGATGAAGAGTTTTGTATATAGAATGTACATAGTGTGAATATCTTAAATAACATCAAAATCGGAATGAACAATCATATTCACATTATTGACATCATCCATCAGCCCGAAGCTTGAAAATGTTTCTAAAAGTTCTTTTTGTATTGACGCACCATGTTTCAACGCACCATGTTTCATGTGAATGCATTCTTATGCACTGTCAAAATAGCCCAAGTTCCTATCTATTTTATTAAAGCATCTATGTCTCGCCCACACTAAGCTCCAAACCATGTGAGCCAAATCATGCCATAAGAGAAAAAATAATACCATTTATGAATATAAACTAAAAAAACAAATCCTGAGAATTGATTTGATTCTAATTGCTTACACAGTTACAATGGTTCAAGTAAGAATTTATTATGCAACATGGATCTTCCTAGTTCCCACATTACATTGGCAGCAAAAAAACCCTGGCTCGAATAGTAAAATAACAATGTGCAGCGAAACCAGAAGTGCATACTAATAACGTGTAAGATTGTGATCATTCTGTGACATTGCAATTACAGATCTGCATAAATACTTATAAGATTGAATGATTATAGTGAACTGCATTTAACTCGTCAATATTACAAATATTTTCCTTCTATTATTTAACTTATTATTCCTACAAATATCTTCCTGAAAACCACGTTGTCTTTTGAAATGAAGAGCTTCTGCATCGCACCTGTGTAATGTTGCACCAAATATATGAGAAGGTAAGAAGGAAGACTTGAAACATGCAAAATAATTTGTAGTGAATGGCTTTCTCTAATTGCGTAATGTAAGTAAATTGACAAAATCTTATCATTGGAAAATAAAAATCCTTAAATAAATTCTTCATGATCTCTGAGATTTTGGAGTGCCCGAATATTTTTAGGAATATTGTTATGGAGAAAATCACAACAAACAATCTTTATTACATTGTAACTTAATCCCCATAACCTAAGATGACTAAGAATCACATGTGGTGTCAAAATAAAAATAATTGAATGGACGATTTTCTCTAAAACATGGATCATCTACAATTTATTCTTTAAAACTACACTGTAATACTTTAATCTTAAAACAGTATTTATTTTATTATTTTATTGTTTTTATTATTATTTATTAACTCCTGTAAAATTTTAGAAAACATGTTAAAATAGATGTTATTCAAACCTATAACATTGTCTTATAAATCATGTAATTAGAGAGCTGACATAGATATTTTTAGTTTAATATTAATAAAATAAAATAAAAAAATTGTTAATTATATATGTTAATATTAATATCATAATAATTGATAAATACAATAAAATCTATTATAAATATTTTCAAATTAAATTAAAAACATATTTTACAAATATATATTTAAAAGAAAATGAAAAAGTCATATATAATTTATGTAAGATATGTAGGAATTTATAAGAAAAAATATAATAAACACATAGATTAGGTAATGTGGTATGTATATATTGTTGGAACTCGTTATATTTAAATAATAAAAAACTCAAAAAAATTAGAAATGTGGATTTGTTATAAAAATTTCTAACCATAAATAAATTGATCTATATTTTGTGTATGTTCAATATACACATTATCATATATTTTTTATTTTTAAATGTATTAAAAGTTTAAATATAGAATTGTGTATAAATCGACAAATTTTATTCAAACATTATTTATTGCGGCATTTCTAGTTAGTGTTATTATAAATTATATTAGTTTTTTTAATTTCTTCTAAAATCAATATAAATATGGTAGATAGTATTGAAATTAGATTTCTAAAAAAATTAAAATTGTGGAATTTCCATAATGAATGTTTATAAATATGATTTTTCTACAAATTGTTATAAGTACATTAAAATTGTGGAACACCTACAAACCTAAAAAATTAAATTATTAAATCACTATAGAAATGCTACAAATTTTCTACAATTCTCCTAAATTGTTTAAAGTTTGTAGAATAATTATGGTGACATAATGACAACACTTGAAAGATTTTAATAAAGTATAGATATATATTTTGTGTACTTTGAATTTACTAATGTAATATTTTTCATCTTAAAATGTACTAGAAATCTAAAGAATCAGTTATGTGGCATTTCCACAAAAATAATTATATAGCATTTAAACACTATATAATGTGGCATCTCCTAGTGTTATTATAATTTATATTAGTTTTTTTAACTATCCCAAAAGTAATATAAATGTAGTAGACATTATTTAAATTACATATCTAAAAAAATAAATAAATGTGGATTTTCTATAATAAATATTTGGAAGTGTTGATTTTCTAGAAGTTTTTCGAAGTATATTTAAATTGTGGAACATCTACACAACCTACAAAATAAAATATGAAATTATTATAGACATGCCACAAATTTTCTACAATTCTCTTAAATTGTTGAAATTTTGTAGAATAATTGTGGTAAAAAGATCTTGTTTGTTGTAGTGCAAGTTGACATCAACCTTTATGGTCAACACATAACCATTCTACTAAAATGACAGCACGGAGGTCGTATCACAATGATCATCACAATAACTAGTCAACCAATGAGTTTCCAAATACACCCACCTCTAAGTCACAGGAGAATGAAATTTAAACATTTTTTTTTAAGGAGCAAAATGTAGAGTAATTTCTTTACGCATAAAACCAACATCTAATTTTAAGATTTGAAAACTTCCTCAATAATGATCAAGTAGATCTCGTATCCTCCAACATATGTGAAACAAAATCAAGGTATGAAAATAAGTATTTACTCCGACAGTTTAAGCTATCCCAAAGATGTGAGTAACATCTCAAGGAGAAATTCCATAGGATCAACTACATTCCTCAAGACATACAACAGTCACCAAGGGAGAGAAAAATGATTCCAAGGAAAAGAATCTCCAAATGGTGAACATGAACTAGTACCAAATTTTGAAGATCAAACAAGACGCTGGAAGAATCAATTAGTTCTTCAAGGGATTTACAAATAATAAAAGCAACTAACCTAGTTTGAGAGTAATACCAACTTGGCTCAATTCAAAAATCATTCAAGCTAAGCACACTAAGCCAACTGAGGAGAGTAACTAGAACCTAAAACGAACTAAAAGAAAGCGATAGAGACAGGAATAACATCATTCACCTATACACAATTGCACTTATAGTACTCAATTGCTATTTTGCAAATACCCAACATAAACCAGAACGACAGATCTCGAACCAAAATAAGAATAAAAACAAAATAGGCAATATAAAGTTGAGTCAAACAACAATGTTTGATAAAATATTCAAATCGTAAGACCATCACAAAGAACTAGGAATTTTCATTACAGGACCCCCACCTCTTTAGTTTTTATTAGTACTAAGAACAAAGTTGACCCAGCTAATATTTATTAAAACCCAGAAAATAATATAAAAGACTTCAAACACCACGGTCATTTCTAACATCGGAAACTAATATCCTCCTAGAAATACGAAAGAGCAGGGGATGTGGAAACCACACAACATACCATCACACAAGACATTTATATGAAGAGAAGGGTCATTCAATGAATCATTTAGATAAAAGCATAAGACTCAATGGTATAGATAATATCATGCCTGATTAACATCCTGCAGTCAAGCACACGCGGGAACAGGGTGTGTAACAGTATCTGGAGCCCAAACTCCATTATCCTCCATCTTGTTGGGTGCCCAAAACACAACTATAGGTTTCCAGGATGACACATGCAAGGTTTCACGGCCCGGGTAGGAGTGTAGTACAGTGACACTCCCTAACCTTACCAACATCCTCCCATCCTGTGTCTAAAGGCGGACGTTAGAGAAAAACATGGACATCTTTTATTTTAGGACTCAATTTCTCAGTGATCCATTCATGTTGATGAGAAAGTTTGGGGAAAAACATGGTTGAACCTGCTGATGAGGACTCATCCTGCTATATTCCCTCTTCCAAATCCGGAACCTTAAAGAGAACATTATCTTCTAGCTTCAAGACAGGGGTGTCATTATCAGTGGTTTTTCTTCAAATGGGCACTACTGATAGGTTCCACCTACTGGCTGCAGAAAAATATTACCCTTGTATCCCTTGGCTTCTCTTGACCACACCATGCACAAGTGTGGCTATGGAAATAATTTTCCCCATTTCTGAAATAGAAACCCTCACACGTGTTGGCGACTTCACCACATGGGAAGGAGAAAAATCCAGTCATTGCAATGGCACACTATCGAGCACTAGTCACTATTTTCTTTTACACCAAAACTCAGACCTCCAGACTCGCCTCCTTCACCACCTGGGCGAGTACCTCCTTCGCCGCCATCTCCATTGATGTATGCGACCAGATTAGGGTTAGGACACGGGCACGGGCTCTCCAACTTCTTTTCGTGATCAAAGGTCTTGGATTTAATTGCCTCAGAGGAACTTTCCTGCTCGAGGTCATCCATATAAGCCTGGCCCTTTTCAAAATAATGCGACTAGGAGTCACCCCTCCCTCCATCACTTTTCCACGGAGAAAAAACTAAACTTGGCATGCGGAGGATCCACAAAGTCCAGGGCATGTAGAAAAAAATACAAAGAACTGTTAGAAATAAAAAACATGCGCCCCACTATTAATCATTTCTCTAAAATCACGAGCACGGCAGAAGGAAGCAGGAGGCTGCAATACCATTCAGAAGCATATACAAACTTGACCACTTCCTTCGGCGTCAAAGTGGAATAATTCTACCTTCTGTTTCATTTGGCCTTGCTCTTCTTGTTGAGTTGGAGCACTTTGGTTTTCTGCTGCACACTGGATCCTCTGGCACGAAGTGTAATAGTTTGAGATCATTGGACAGGCCTAAAAAAAAAGCCACGGTAGTGACTCCGCTCTGCAACTCTCTACTCTCCAATGCGAGCTCACACATAGCTCAATCCACGTTGACCCATGTTTCCTTGCCAGTATCCCCTGGAGCCGGTGATCAACAAGATATTTTTGTAGGCTACGACAGGGAGCTATGATAGAAAAATTAATGAGCCAACCATCCAATTGGTTCTGTTAGCAAGAAAAGAGGTAAAAATATCTTCCATCGTCTCACATCAAACATGAATTAAAAGTTCATTTAAGAAGTTGATAAGAAATGTCACCCATCCGCCAGCTAACCATAGCATAAGGATAATAAAAAAAAAATTATTTTATTTTTGGAGCCCATGCTTTGGGGACAGGCCGCTTGCCAGGAGGAATAAGGCTGGTAGATAAAACATTAATTTTAGAAATTATCAAGGGTCCTTTAACATTATAAAACAGTCCCCTCCAACAAAGGTGCCACACAAAATGGAATTCTCCTTACCACGCAAGCTGAGGTAGGCCTACGTGGGGGGGAAATATTGATTAAAATATATATATATACACATATCATTAAATTAACTTGATATTAGGTGCCTTAAAAAAAAAATCCTAAGCACTCTTCTTTTATTTTCTTTTCTTAAAAGAAAAATATCCTTCAGAGCCTTTATATAATGGCGTCGGCAGCAGACCACTTAACCGAGAATTTGATAAGCCTAAAATGACCAAGCTCGTAAAAGATGCTACGGGGAACCCTCAGCGACTAGCAAATAGTGATGACAGCACCAGGAGGTAAGATTGGGAGAAAATACGCTAATTTAAATTCACAACAAGATCTTAAACACCTAACGATCAAAAAAAGCACAAATAAACATTCGACGTTTAGCAAAAAGGGGGTAAAAGAAGTAGAAACCAATCAAGGCATTACATTATGACTTGGTTGTAGCTCTTTGTGACCACATGTGGTGTCGTCTATACCTCAAGCAAGTAAAAAAAAAGTAGTTATCCTGTATATTACTGTGTTGTTTAGTGTGTGTCATTATGTGGGCGTTACACTTGGTATCAGAGTGAAGGTTCATGCTCTCGAACCTCTGGGCTAGATTGGAATTGTGATGGTGTTACATGATGGTTTTTGATGATGGTGATGATGTTACATGATGGTGGTTGATTTTGGAAGAGTAATGTGGTATAAGCATGATGTGATCGATGTCGTAATTGTGATATTGTGAAAGAAAATTATGTGTATGTCACTTAGTGCGTAATTGTCTACATGTGGATGTGTTATGGATGAGAGCATTTTTCTCTCCTTTCAGCAAATTGTATGTGAGTTTGAGTGTGAAATAGTGTTTTGTTGTGTGTGGAAGAAATGTGATTTTTTATTCCTATTTTGTATTTGTGATGTGGGGGTATGTTGGTATGTGGTATAACCAGGTTGGTTGTGGTGAACTAAATTTCTTAAGGATGTCATTATCATGTGTGTAGAAATATGTGTATTTCCATGTATATGATATTTCATTGTATGTTGTAATTGTGTTCATCATACTTGTAATTCATGTGATATCACTACAACAAACATGTACCTTTTACCACAATTATTCTACAAATTTTCCACAATTTTGCATAATTGTAGATTATTTGTGGCATCTCTATGATAATCTAGTTATTGGTTTTTAATTATTGTGGATTTTCTATAATAAATTTATATTGTTAATAATTTGTAGAAAAATCACATATTCAAACCTTCATTGTAAACAATCCACATTTTTTTGAAAATAATAATAGAATTTATTATTATTATTAATTAGCCACTTGTGGCATATTTTATGAAATTAATATTAAATTATAATTTTGTGGAAATACCACATTAAACTATTTAATGTTTTTATATATTTATGAAGACTAATATGTAGTGTGTAAATGCCACATTACACCAAACATATGTATATAATAACATATTTACATAAGATAGTAACATACATGCATTGATTATATATTTTAAGAAGAATAATATTAAACTTTTAAATGTGAAAATGTAGCATTAACTAGAAATTTATAAAATATTACATATTTTAAGAAAACTAAAACTAAGATAGTGTGGACATGCCATATCACCAAATGATATATTTATTATAATAAATTATAAAATACTAATATAAAATTTAGTGTGGAAATACTCCAATATATAATGCGAAAATGTAGTGGTGTAGAATTTATTGTAAATATTATCTATTAAATTTGCATTTATAACATATTTAAACTAAAATAATTTAAAATTAAAATCATGCGAAAACCCTATATTACTATTTGTGTAATGCCCAGCTGGGCATCGTATTTCTTTGGTTCTACCTGCCCCTCCCAACCACCTGACCTACGGGTTGATTTGACCACCACGTTTTCCTTGCTGTCCTTGCGTGAGGGAGACAGGAGTGGGTGGAGCTCGTTTTTTTTTCTTCGCCAAGATCTCGTGCTGATCCTCCTTTAATGCATTCAGGTGGGCGTGGGTCTCCAAAAATCACATTGTACAGGCAGAATCCATGGGCGCAGAATTGGATTTCTCCTGGGAAGGCCATGAGGAAGCATTGGACTGTATCCAACAGCTACAGGGTCGAGAAGGAAACGTGCCTTAGAAAATCAGTGACCTCCAGGGAGAGAAAGTGCGACAGCTGCTGCAGGGCGATCCCAGGGAGCCATGGTGTTGATCCTGGTGTTCTAGTTGCACGCAACCAGTCATGTTCAGTTGTGCAAATCTTGCAGTTGTAGCAGAAAAATGAGGTAAATTTTTAGTTGAGTTGTCTTGCCTTTTCATTTTGGAAAGTCGCTTCTGTCCAGGTGGTGAATCTAACATGGAAGGAGCTCAATCAACCTTGAGGCTGTGTTTTGTGCTTTGCAGTTCCAAGGTTTTGCTGGTGCATCAGTTCTCTTTACAGGCACCACCGGACAGAAGCCCAAGGGATCTTAAATTTCAGAATTTGCATAGAGTTTTCAGAGACCAAGCATGGTGTAAGATCCCGAAGAAAATTCTGTCTGAAAAGTGAGGATTGAGGGTGAAAATGAACCAGGGTAGATGAATAGGCAAGTTGTCCAGCTATGTTGTTTTCTGTTCAGTGTCGAATGTATCTTCAAGTTCAGGACTCTCCTTCAAGATATTTCTGTCAGAATCGATTAAGTGACAGTGAGAGTATTACCAGCAGACCTGATGAAATTTATTACAGAGATTCTCTACTGAAACCTTGCTTGTTCTTCGATGTAACTCATGGAAGAGGATCTCATAGAGGTGGATTTGTTTCATATCAGAATATTCATGAAGCACAGTTTTCCTTGCAAGAAAACTTTCAGGAGATCTATGCAATGTTGGAGAAAATGTTTTGGGAGATGAAGGTAGCAGGATATTGTTCAGATTCAGAACATGTAATGAGAAAACAGTAGTGTCATGGATTACAATGATTGCAGGGTATGCACAGAGTGGAAATTATGAGGAAAGTTTAGATCTTTTTCAACAAATGCATCTGGCTGACATGAAGCCCAACAATGTTACCTTTGCAATTGTTCTTCCAGTAACTTCTCACCTGTCGAACTTGCATCAGGGGAAGGAGATCCACGTCTTCATACTAAGAAGTGGTTTTGATTTGTTTATTATAGTAATGAATGCCCTTGTAGACATGTATTACAAATGTGGGAATTTTAGAGTTGCACGTCGAGTATTTGAACAAATGCCTAAAAGTGATGTATTCTCATGGACAGCCATGATTGCAGGTTATGGGATGCAAGAAATAGGTGAGGATGCTAAGTCTAGGGACTGTTTTATGGTTATAGAGCCTGTACCAAGAGATTGTTCTTGGTTGTAAAGCCATCTTCTTTTGCTTTGTCTCAGACTAGGGCTGCTCCTAACATGAGAGCACCAAGGTTAGGAGGTCCAAATTAGAAGCAATCAGATGCATATGGAGATGGTGGAGGTGTTTGGATGAATGACGAAGGATTAAGTTCATTTGCCAAAAATGGGGCCTACAGAAGTTCTAGGGCCTGCCCTTATGACGGGTATTTGGTTACTGACACAGATTCGAAGGCAGTGCAAGAGGCAAATCCGGTATTGGCTAATGCTATAGGCCGTGTGACAGTTCATTGCCTGCACCACAAGAGCGGCTGCACTTGGCAAGGGCCTCTTTCAGAGAGTATAGCTCATGGTAATGGTTACCAGTATGGTTCATCCCCTGTTGTATGTAATAGATGTGGCACCCAGTTTGTTCACCAAAAAGGAAAAGAGCATGGCCATTAACACAGTCTGGACCTTCAGCAGGCTGAGGAAGAGAAGCTGCGCTGGTTGGGTTGCTGTTGCAGGCACCGTCCATCTTGTGATCGACTGCTGGATGCGTTAAAACAGGCAAGATAGACTAACCATATACATAATATGCTAGTATCTAATAAACCTCTTGAAATGAAACTTTCTCCTTCTACAAACTGGTATAAATCTGTGATTATGTGGTTTTGTGTTCAATATATGGTTAATAGTTTGTTACTTTCGGATTGCCTCTGTTGGTTGTTCTTGTTGACGTGCTCAAACCCCTTTATATATATATAATTTTAAAGTTACTTCCTTCTGCAAAAATGTCGTTGTTTCTTTTGTGAACCTGGGTATGTAATCACCCCTAGAATGTTGTAGCGTTGACTAGTATTGGTTTCCTGTTATGTTGTTGCCCTAGAGGAAAACATACAGTTAAATTATTATTATATTGTTATGATAAGTGTGATTATGCACTTCATGTTTTGTGGAAATTATTAGGGCTTGAAAATTAGAAGTTCAATATATTTGCTTGTTAAGAAGGAAGTTTTGGGCCGAAAATATGTCCTGGGTTGATAGAAGGGCATAAATTATTGATAGAACCCCATTTTGATCCTACTCTTTCTATGAGTAAAATTTGATAAAATTAATGACCTTTATGGTGTTGAGATATGGTATGTTGATGATTCCTTGTGTGATCGATTTAATCATGTATAGACATAATGCCTTGATGGAGTAAGGTAATACCTTTCACGGTTCGTGAAAGTTAAGGTTTTCATCAACTGCTTAAGGTAACATGAGGTCTCTTAATTTAGTCAAACTTGTCTTGTACTTCCTTCCTGATGAGTGACCTTTCATTGCAAATTTAGAATGATTGTGATGGAAGGTCGTGAATATATTTTGTTGTCAAAAAGGGAAAAGAAGCTCTGGAATAGTTTGCGTATGTGTCGAGTGTAATAATTGTAATTACATCGTTATAGAAGTTAGTTATTGGAGGATATCTATCTTCAATGGTATATTGTGTGTTTAATCTCTGCATAGGTTACTATAACTTAGTGTTGAGATGTAAATTAAGGAGAGTTGAGAGACCTTTTTCCTTGTATACATCGTTTATGATATTAGGAAGTGAGTTGATGTCGGAAAATTTCAACCAAGTCTAGATTCATGGCTATGTTCCTCTAAAACGGGAGGATTATAAATCTAAGGTATTATGAAAATTGCAAGGATGTGTTTAGAATGCTAGATTGCCTACTCAACTTTGGTATTAATGAGGCTTGTCGCTATTCCGGCCCTGGTTATGTTCAGTAGGTAAGCGGTTAGGCAATACCTATTCCGGACATTCTTACCGTCCTTTCCACTCATCTTTATTAGCTATGAGGTCACTTATTACCTAAGATATAATGGTTGCGGGTTTGAATATAAGACTTTTCATCCTTTAAACCTTTTGATTACATGATGGAACTTTGTTTTTACCCTCGTAGTTCGTTTATAGCCTATTTGGCCTATGGCCCTACGGAACGATCCCAAAACTATATTCCTTTTGGCAGCTAAGATCGGGTCTGGTTTGTATCTTTTGACTTCACCTTGAGAATGTGGATTGATGGGTTACACTTTAGATTTCAATCACGTAATCTACGGGATTATATGATTGAAATCCTAATACTCTCAACTCTTGTGTCTAATCATTTAAATTTCTTAGTCTTGCATATTTGATTGTCAAACTTTTGTAGTTTTAGAGGTATTTTCATAACTAAAACTTATGGTTTTCTTCTTGGTTGATATGTTGAAAATTATATCTTGTTTCAAAGGTTGTTGGAGTTAGTACTTTGATCTATTTCCTGAAATAGAATGTTTCCTTTCATGGTATTGTTAGCTAGTAGCTTATTGTTGCTATGTATAGTCTTATCTTGCTCAGTTCTCGTGAACTGACTCATGCTATTAATTGTTGCAGATGGCTTACGTGGTTAGATGATGGAAAGACTTGTAGATTATTGCATCAATCTTTGCTATATTGTTCCTTTGTATGAATGTGTATTATGTTATAAAATTTGGAAAGGACCTTTGGACATTTTAGAAGAAGGGTCAGTGCCTAGTAAATGTATTGTAGAGTATTTTTGTTGTAATTGTTGAAACTGTGGCTTGTTTGGTTATCACGTGAAAGATGAAATTTGAGTACCGCTTGACTATGGGATATTCTAGTGAACTTTAACCCTTAGTATAGTAGCGGGGCATGTCCTATGTTATTACTCTCTTGCTCCCTAGTCATGGTTCAATAGAGATGATATTTCCCTTTGATTTGTAAATCATGTTGGAATGAATTGATATAACCTTGTTTTGTTTTCGCAAACGAGTACTGTTAAACTTGCTCTCGAGTTAAAATGTTGAGTTGTAAATCCTCCTAAGGCATAATAGTGATGAGTTTGTAAATACTATAAAGTGAACTGGATATTCCTTATAAAAGTTAAACGAAAATTTATGTATATGAGCATATTAATGTAGATGTGATCCACTTGAAACCTTTGAGACCTGGAACAATCAAGAGGAATCTATCTGTTGTAACAAAATATGATTACTTGTTTTTATTTCCCCAGTCAAACCAATAAACACTATCCTTTTACAATGAAACCTTAAATGATCTCTTGGTGAAATCAATGGTTAGATTATAGAAAATGATAGGGTTTAATAAGTAGGAGTGAAAGTGATTAATAAAACCTTAAATTTCTCGTTATCGTCTGAAATGTTCTCCTTTGTCAAACTTAATGAAGTAAAGTCTAGATGGAACACTTAACCAAACTTGATAAACTCTTAACCTCGATAAAAGACTGATAGAAAACATTGTGACCCTGAAGCTAAATTTTGTTGTCCTGTTCTGTTAACCCTTGCCTTGATTCATGGTGATATTTCTTAAGCAAGGTCAAAATTTAATCCTTAAACAAGAAGGCTATTGTTATGAACCCTAAGCGTTACTTTTCTCTCAATCGGAGCTTATGCCTTCACCTGTGCAATAGAGTTGTGGAACTTGTGTTAGTGGCCTGAGTAAGATTAATTAACCTTGTAAGAAACGGCAAAATGTCCTAAAATCAAATGAATAAGAAAGATTTGGACATAAAATGGATGATCCCAGTTTAGAAAGCTTGGCCTTATGCTATTTAGTCAACCGTTGAAAAGAAAGAAGTCCTCCCTTGTGAAAAGAATTGTACGAATCATTACATGAATTTTTTTTAGAACGTAAGTTAAGAATTAAGAGACACTTTAGTAAACAAGAAAATTTAACAAGAAATTTCCTCATGGGATTCCCTAGCTGTGAGTGTGTCATGTAGATTGGACTTCCATGTTGTCTTGTCGAAAGAAGAGTACATTGTCCTTGATAGGTGTGAACGTTTCCGTGCTTACCTTGTGGCCTTCCCCATAACAAGTGGTTCTTAGTGGTTGGTTGTAACCTTGTGACGACATGTTGTGTCGTGTTGTGTCAAAGCAAGTCAAAAAAAAAGTTATCCTGTATTTCACTATGTTGCCATTGTGTTGGTACTTTTGGTGTGTTACATTTGGTATCAGAGCGTAGGTTCATGCTCTCGAACCTATGGGCCGGATTGGTGTTGTATGGCGATGTTGCATGGTGGTGGTGGTGTTACATGATGATACTGCATGATGATGATGATGATTTATATTGGAAGAGTAATGTGCTTTAAGCGTGATGTGATTATTGTCTTAATTGTGATATTGTGAACCCACATGATGTGTATGTCACTCAGTGCATATTTGTCATCATGTTGATGTGTTGGGGATGAGAGTATTCTCTCTCCTTCTTGTGGATTCTAGGAAGAATTCATGTGTAAATTTATTGTTTGTGATGTGTGAAAAGAATTCTAATGTGGATGACGTAGTGTTGGAGCATTGTGGCATATTGTGATATGTGGGTGTATCAATGTGTTGTATGACTAGTTGATGTTAAAAGAAACAAGTTGTATCATGATGTTTTTACCATGTTATGAAGAAATGTGTGTACCACCTTGTTATGTTGCAATGTATGTTATGTTGTGATGTACTATGTTCATCGTATATATGAGTTGTGTAATATGTAATGCTTCATGTTGTGATTTTGGGTCATATGGTGAGTGTATGAACCCTATCGTATGGTGATTGCACTTTGGGTGCAAAATGTGGTAAAGTGATGTATTGCACCCTGTGAATGTATGATTGTGATCTACCCCGTATACCTACCATACGTGAGACGTTATGGTAGCTATGTGTGTACCACCATGGTGTTAGTAATGTAGTTACATGTTATGTTGTGAGCCTTACACTAACCGACCCTGAGGGAGATCGGTAGAAGTGTATGTTAAGAGTGAGGAATGGTGTACCATGGGTCAATAACTCGAGTCAAAACTCGGTTTAGTAGATTACATGTGACTTTTTCCTCTCTCCCTATGTGGTTGTATGTATGCAACCCTAGTGTATCTATGACTATGTTTAGCCTTGTCGAAGGGTGGCGGGATTGATATATATATATATTTTACGAGCTGAGGCTCGATATTCCGAGTGCCAGCAACTCGTTGAGTACCCCTTTGGTGGCCAGATAAGGCCACACAGTTATCGTAATGTGACAATATTATAAGTTGATTTTATTCGTAAATTGAGCTTTTTTATTTTATTTTGCAAGGACCAGCATCTTTTCTTGATTGCAATGCTTTACAATTTTGGGCATTTCCGTGGTTTGTGGTACTAACATAGGGATTTGATACTAACTTTGGCCATTTGGTCATTTATTTTAGCTTGATTTGGGGTCTTCTTTCAAATTTGAAATTTTTACCACCTTGCCCAAGGCTTGTACTTTGCCACTTGGCACTTTGACTGGATTGTTGTGCTGGTTCTAATGTCGTGATGTATGGAATAGGGTCATGGGATGCACCATGGATTGGTTGGACCTATGGACCCGCTTCGTTTTATGGGGGTACGCCCCAAGGGGTACATATGACTAGCAGGTTGTTGAGAACCACGCGTTATTATGTCACTTGGGTTAGGAGTGTCCAAACTCTATGTGTCTTTGACCATGGGGACAACCGGGCCTCCTTGAGGGAGGCATAAGAGTTTGAGGGAGGCATAAGAGACTTGAGGGAGGCATAAGAGTTTGAGGGAGGCATAAGAAACTTGAGGGAGGCATAAGAGTTTGAGGGAGGCATAAGAAACTTGAGGGAGGCATAAGAGTTTGAGGGAGGCATAAGAGACTTGAGGGAGGCATAAGAGTTTGAGGGAGGCTTATGATATTTTTCTGTATGGTTGATGTTTCAGGATATATGTTGAGTTATTGTGATGTTTGGTAGTGGTCTTTTGATGTAGGTGTTACTCATGTCAGATGGTTATGTGTTGTGATGTTGTTGACATGTCATTGATTCCCTTGTGGACACTATGTACCTGTAGCATGGTTTGTTGTTATGTGAGTCTTTCATTGATGAAAATTGAGGAAATGTCTGGTGGATTGTAGTACTCTTTTGTTTGAGTATTTGGTATGTCCGTCATTGATGTGTGACAAGTACTATGTTATGTGGAGTGTGCCTATTCTATTCCGTAATTGTGTAACCTTTTGTGGTGTAATACAATCATTAAGAATATAATTGTGTGCTTGTGAATCTGTAGGGTCTTGTGAACCTGATAGGGTGTTGCGTTAGCAGATCATGTTGGGCACCCACAATAATGAATAAATCAAAACTCTTCAATGATGATATTTTTAAAAGAAACTAAAACTAGAAATAATGATAATGGAAAGAAACTAATGAAATGATGAACAAGAAAGAACTGCCAATCTTCACAGAACGTTGAAAGTTAGAAAAAATTCTACCAAATGTTCCTAAGGCTACCCTGTGGCCATACTTTAAGCAACTAATTTTTTATTTTTTTATTTTTTAAAACCATAGAGTGTACTTTCTCCTATGCCTATTCTTGGTCGCGAACCTTTTCTCTTCCGTTGTGTTATGTCGCATCGAGGACGATGCTTTCTTAAGGGGAGGAGAATGTAATGCCTAGCTGGGCATCGTATTTCTTTGGTTCTACCTGCCCCTCCCAACCACCTGACCTACGGGTTGATTTGACCACCACGTTTTCCTTGCTGTCCTTGCGTGAGGGAGACAGGAGTGGGTGGAGCTCGTTTTTTTTTTCTTCGCCAAGATCTCATGCTGATCCTCCTTTAATGCATTCAGGTGGGCGTGGGTCTCCAAAAATCGCATTGTACAGGCAGAATCCGTGGGTGCAGAATTGGATTTCTCCTAGGAAGGCCATGAGGAAGCATTGGACTATATCCAACCGCTACAGGGTCGAGAAGGAAACGTGCCTCAGAAAATCAGTGACCCCCAGGGAGAGAAAGTTGGACAGCTGCTGCAGGGCGATCTCAGGGAGCCGTGGTGTTGATCCTGGTGTTCTAGTTGCATGCGACTAGTCATGTTCAGTTGTGCAAATCTTGCAGTTGTAGCAGAAAAATGAGGTAAAGTTTTAGTTGAGTTGTCTTGCCTTTTCATTTTGGAAAGTCGCTTCTGTCCAGGTGGTGAATCTAACATGGAAGGAGCTCGATCAACCTTGAGGCTGTGTTTTGTGCTTTGTAGTTCCAAGGTTTTGCTGGTGCATCGGTTCTCTTTGCAGGCACCACCGGACAGAAGCCCAAGGGATCTTAAATTTCAGAATTTGCATAGAGTTTTCAGAGACCAAGCGTGGTGTAAGATCCCGAAGAAAATTCTGTATGAAAAACGAGGATTGAGGGTGAAAATGAACCAGGGCAGATGAATAGGCAAGTTTTCCGGCTATTCATTTTCAGTTAAGTGTCGAATGTATCTTCAAGTTCAGGACTCTCCTTCAAGATATTTCTGTCAGAATCTATTAAGTGACAGTGAGAGTATTACCAGCAGACCTGATGAAATTTATTACAGAGATTCTCTACTGAAACCTTGCTTGTTCTTCGATGTAACTCATGGAAGAGGATCTCATAGAGGTGGATTTGTTTCATATCAGAATATTCATGAAGCACAGTTTTCCTTGCAAGAAAACTTTCAGCAGATCTATGCAATGTTGGAGAAAATGTTTTGGGAGATGAAGGTAGCAGGATATTGTTCAGATTCAGAACATGTAATGAGAAAACAGTAGTGTCATGGATTACAATGATTGCAGGGTATGCATAGAGTGGAAATTATGAGGAAAGTTTAGATCTTTTTCAACAAATGCATCTGGCTGACATGAAGCCCAACAATGTTACCTTTGCAATTTTTCTTCCAGTAACTTCTCACCTGTCGAACTTGCATCGGGGGAAGGAGATCCACGTCTTCATACTAAGAAGTGGTTTTGATTTGTTTATTATAGTAATGAATGCCCTTGTAGACATGTATTACAAATGTGGGAATTTTAGAGTTGCACGTCGTGTATTTGAACAAATGCCTAAAAGTGATGCATTCTCATGGACAGCCATGATTGTAGGTTATGGGATGCAAGAAATAGGTGGGGGATGCTAAGTCTAGGGACTGTTTTATGGTTATAGAGCCTGTACCAAGAGATTGTTCTTGGTTTCGAAGCCATCTTCTTTTGCTTTGTCTCAGACTAGGGCTGCTCCTAACATGAGAGCACCAAGGTTAGGAGGTCCAAATTAGAAGCAATCAGATGCATATGGAGATGGCAGAGGTGTTTGGATGAATGACGAAGGATTAAGTTCATTTGCCAAAACTGGGGCCTACAGAAGTTCTAGGGCCTGCCCTTATGACGGGTATTTGGTTACTGACACAGATTCGAAGGCAGTGTAAGAGGCAAAATCCGGTATTGGCTAATGCTATAGGCCGTGTGTGACAGTTCATTTCCTGCACCACAAGAGCGGTTGCACTTGGCAAGGGCCTCTTTCAGAGAGTAGAGCTCATGGTAATGGTTACCAGTATGGTTCATCCCCTATTGTATGTAATAGATGTGGCACCCAGTTTGTTCACCGACAAGGACAAGAACATGGCCGTTAACACAGTCTGGACCTTCAGCAGGCTGAGGAAGAGAAGCTGCGCTGGTTGGGTTGCTGTTGCAGGCACCGTCCATCTTGTGATCGACTGCTGGATGCGTTAAAACAGGCAAGATAGACTAACCATATACATAATATGCTAGTATCTAATAAACCTCTTGAAATGAAACTTTCTCCTTCTAGAAACTGGTATAAATCTGTGATTATGTGGTTTTGTGTTCAATATATGGTTAATAGTTTGTTACTTCCGGATTGCCTCTGTTGGTTGTTCTTGTTGACGTGCTCAAACCCCTATATATATATATAATTTTAAAGTTACTTCCTTCTGCAAAAATGTCGTTGTTTCTTTTGTGAACCTGGGTATGTAATCACCCCTAGAACGTTGTAGCGTTGACTAGTATTGGTTTCCTGTTATGTTGTTGCCCTAGAGGAAAACATACAGTTAAATTATTATTAGTATTGTTATGATAAGCGTGATTATGCACTTCATGTTTTGTGCAAATTATTAGGGCTTGAAAATTAGAAGTTCAATATATTTTCTTGTTAAGAAGGAATTTTTGGGCCGAAAATATGTCCTGGGTTGATAGAAGGGCATAAATTATTGATAGAACCCCATTTTGATCCTACTCTTTCTATGAGTAAAATTTGATAAAATTAATGACCTTTATGGTGTTGAGATATGGTATGTTGATGATTCCTTGTGTGATCGATTTAATCATGTATAGACATAATGCCTTGATGGAGTAAGGTAATACCTTTCACGGTTCGTGAAAGTTAAGGTTTTCATCAACTACTTAAGGGTAACATGAAGTCTCTTAATTTAGTCAAACTTGTCTTGTACTTCCTTCCTGATGAGTGACCTTTCATTGTAAATTTAGAATGATTGTGATGGAAGGTCGTGAATATATTTTGTTGTCAAAAAGGGAAAAGAAGCTCTGGAATATTTTGCGTATGTGTCGAGTGTAATAATTGTGATTACATCGTTATAGAAGTTAGTTATTGGAGGATATCTATCTTCAATGGTATATTGTGTGTTTAATCTCTGCATAGGTTACTATAACTTAGTGTTGAGATGTAAATTAAGGAGATTTGAGAGACCTTATTCCTTGTATACATCGTTTATGATATTAGGAAGTGAGTTGATGTCGGAAAATTTCAACCAAGTCTAGATTCATGGCTATGTTCCTCTAAAACGGGGAGAATTATAAATCTAAGGTATTATGAAAATTGCAAGGATGTGTTTAGAATGGTAGATTGCCTACTCAACTTTGGTATTAATGAGGCTTGTCACTATTCCGGCCCTAGTTATGTTCAGTAGGTAAGCGGTTAGGAAATCCTATTCCGAACATTCTTACCGTCCTTTCCACTCATCCTTATTAGCTATGAGGTCACTTATTACCTAAGATATAATGGTTGCGGGTTTGAATATAAGACTTTTCATCCTTTAAACCTTTTAATTACATGATGGAACTTTTTTTTTACCCTCATAGTTCGTTTTTAGCCTATTTGGCCTATGGCCCTACGAAACGATCCCAAAACTATATTCCTTTTGGCAGCTAAGATCGGGTCTGGTTTGTATCTTTTGACTTCACCTTGAGAATGTGGATTGATGGGTTACACTTTAGATTTCAATCACGTAATCTACGGGATTATATGATTGAAATCCTAATACTCTCAACTCTTGTGTCTAATCATTTAAATTTCTTAGTCTTGCATATTTGATTGTCAAACTTTTGTAGTTTTAGAGGTATTTTCATAACTAAAACTTATGGTTTTCTTCTTGGTTGATATGTTGAAAATTATATCTTGTTTCAAAGGTTGTTGGAGTTAGTACTTTGATCCATTTCCTGAAATAGGATGTTTCCTTTCATGGTATTGTTAGCTAGTAGCTTATTGTTGCTATGTATAGTCTTATCTTGCTCAGTTCTCGTGAACTGACTCAGGTTATTAATTGTTGCAGATGGCTTACGTGGTTAGATGATGGAAAGACTTGTAGATTATTGCATCAATCTTGGCTATATTGTTCCTTTGTACGAATGTGTATTATGTTATAAAATTTGGAAAGGACCTTTGGACATTTTAGAAGAAGGGTCAGTGCCTAGTAAATGTATTGTAGAGTATTTTTGTTGTAATTGTTGAAACTGTGGCTTGTTTGGTTATCACGTGAAAGATGAAATTTGAGTACCGCTTGGCTATGGGATATTCTAGTGAACTTTAACCCTTAGTATAGTAGCAGGGCATGTCCTATGTTATTACTCTCTTGCTCCCTAGTCATGGTTCAATAGAGATGATATTTCCCTTTGATTTGTACATCATGTTGGAATGAATTGATATAACCTTGTTTTGTTTTCGCAAACGAGTACTGTTAAACTTGCTCTCGAGTTAAAATGTTGAGTTGTAAATCCTCCTAAGGCATAGTAGTGATGAGTTTTTAAATACTATAAAGTGAACTGGATATTCCTTATAAAAGTTAAACGAAAATTTGTGTATATGAGCATATTAATATAGATGTGATCCACTTGAAACCTTTGAGACTTGGAACAATCAAGAGGAATCTATCTTTTGTAACAAAATATGATTACTTGTTTTTATTTCCCCAGTCAAACCAATAAACACTATCCTTTTATAGTGAAACCTTAAATGATCTCTTGGTGAAATCAATGGTTAGATTATAGAAAATGATAGGGTTTAATAAGTAGGAGTGAAAGTGATTAATAAAACCTTAAATTTCTCTTTATCGTCTGAAATGTTCTCCTTTGTCAAACTTAATGAAGTAAAGTCTAGATGGAACACTTAACCAATCTTGATAAACTCTTAACCTCGATAAAAGACTGATAGAAAACATTGTGACCCTGAAGCTAAATTCTGTTGTCCTGTTCTGTTAACCCTTGCCTTGATTCATGGTGATATTTCTTAAGCAAGGTCAAAATTTAATCCTTAAACAAGAAGGCTATTGTTATGAACCCCAAGCGGTACTTTTCTCTCAATCGGAGCTTATGCCTTAACCTGTGCAATAGAGTTGTGGAACTTGTGTTAGTGGCCTGAGTAAGATTAATTAACCTTGTAAGAAACGGAAAATGTCCTAAAATCAAAATGAATAAGAAAGATTTGGACATCAAATGGATGATCCCAGTTTAGAAAGCTTGGCCTTATGCTATTTAGTCAACCGTTGAAAAGAAAGAAGTCCTCCCTTGTGAAAATAATTGTGTGAATCATTACATGAAATTTTTTTAGAACGTAAGTTAAGAATTAAGAGACACTTTAGTAAACAAGAAAATTTAACAAGAAATTTCCTCATGGGATGCCCTAGCTGTGAGTGTGTCATGTACATTGGACTTCCATGTTGTCTTGTCGAAAGAAGAGTACATTGTCCTTGATAGGTGTGAACGTTTCTGTGCTGACCTTGTGGCCTTCCCCGTAAAAAGTGGTTACTAGTGGTTGGTTGTAACCTTGTGACGACATGTTGTGTCGTGTTGTGTCAAAGCAAGTCAAAAAAAAATTATCCTGTATTTCACTATGTTGCCATTGTGCTGGTACTTTTGGTGTGTTACATTTGGTATCAGAGCGTAGGTTCATGCTCTCGAACCTATGGGCCGTATTGGTGTTGTATGAAAATTCACAATTAAATTTTTTCTATATAATATGCTATTTATTATTAAGAATACTTTGAAAGAGTCATTTTGTTGAAGGTGTTTTTTTAAAAATCTAATAATAGATTTTATTAAAAATTCGAACAGTTAATAGGATTCTTCGTGTAAAGTAACAACAATATTCAATTTCACAAATTAGGTGTAGTGAGTATGTCCTATTAAAAAATATAATTTACACTTCCAAGATAGATATATGTAAAGTTTAGATAACATCAATTAATTATTTTTGAGTTATTATATCTTTGGTTCATACACCCCAAATATGGTTGAATCAAAATACAAACAAAAGTGTTGCGTCATATTTCATATGTCTATGAATTGTTAACCATTATTAAAATTCAAATTTAATTTTAATTGTCATTTGTATTCTGTATAATTTTTTCTTAGTACATAAAAAATTTTAATTATAAAAATATATTTAATATCTTGGCATAAAGAGAGTTACTAATATAAGAATTGTTTGCACCTTGGGTGCAAAATGTGGTAAAGTGATGTATTGCACCCTGCGAATGTATGATTGTGATCTACCCCGTATACCTACCATACGTGAGACGTTATGGTAGCTATGTGTGTACCACCATGGTGTTAGTAATGTAGTTACATTGTTAAAATGTTGTAACAAGCCTTAATACTAACCGACCCTAGTAAAAAATGGGAGATCGGTAGAAGTGTATGTTAAGAGTGAGGAATCATGTACCATGGGTCAATATGTACATCGAGCGTCTAAATACATCGGTTTAGTATGCATTGCATGTGTTCATTTTAAGACCTCTCTCCCTATGAAAAATTATGTATGCAACCCTGGGTGGCGAATCTCCGACTATGTTTAGCCTTGTCGAAGGGTGGCGGGATTGATACATCCAAATAATTGTACGAGCTGAGGCTCGATATTCCGAGTGCCAGCAACTCATTGGGTAGCCCATCTTGGTGGCCAGATAATTTTGTTCAGTTGGATCGGATATGTAGACATCTATTATAATGTCCAATAGTATATGGTCGTCTCTTGAGCTGTTATACGGTTGTCTCTTCCCAGCTAGATGGGTTGGGTTGCAAGGACCAGCACTGGATTTTTTGTGTGGAACATGCAATGCTCTTCCTATGTTGGACATTTTTCCTTCTTTTATTGGTACTAGGCATAGGGATTTTCTTCATATACTCCCACTCCTGGCCATGTTGGTCATTATATTTTAGCCCGCACCCCAAAATCATCACATCATCTTTCTAAATTTCGACTACCTTGGCCCTTACTCATGACGCCTTCAAGTACACAAGGCTTGTACTTTGCCACTTGGCACTTTGAATGGATTGTTTATGCTGGATACCTAAATGTCGTGCACCCCTCCCCTTGTATTTAGGGTCATGGGATGCACCATGGTAAGGGTTGGACCTAATGGACCCTATTCATTTTTAAATGGGGGTATGCCAAGTTGAAGGGGTACATAATGACTATGCAGGTTGTTGAAGAATGTTGTCACGTGTCAAATCATGTCACGTTGGGTTATGGAGTGTCCAGCCTCTATGTGTCTTTGACCATTTATATGACATACATGGTTCATCCTTAAGACCTTGCCTCGGCAAAAAATATTATGAATGGGTGAGCGAATCTCTGAAGATGGACTTTTCAATGGGAGGCAATACCTAGGAAATCTTTTCATAGTTTGAGGGAGGCTTCGTAGCCCATCTTGTTTGTATGGTTTGATACAATTGGATGGATAGTAGACGCCTGTCTGAGTCCAATTGTAGACAACTGTCTCTGGTAGTGGTCTGTTAGATAGTAGTCTCTTCCCTCATGTCCAGGTCGGTTTATGTGTTCATCAGATTTTATTGTTGGACATGATCATTGATTCCTATGTGTGGATGTTTTTCCTTATGTACCTACTAGACATGGTGTCTCACGAATTCCATATGTGAGATGACTTTCATTGATGAACCTTTCCTGTTTGGACCATTGTCCCTTCCAATTTGGCTGGGCCAGTAATCTTTTGTTGTGAGTATGTTCGGTATCTTCCGTCATTTGATGTGTACCATTGAATGTTCATCCTTCTGTCTATGTGGAGTGTGCCTATCTCAATAATTCCGTAATTGTGTAACCTTTTGTGGTGTAATTGAATCCTTGAAGAATATTACTTGTGTGCTTGTGAATATGTAGGGTCTTGATTGAACCTGACCAGGGTGTTGTGTTACGCAGATCCTTTTTACTATTGGCACCCACAATAAGAGAATAAATCAAAACTAATTCAATGATGGCCAACCATTAACATGAGTCCCTAAAACTAGAAATAATGTTTAATGGAAAGAAACTAATCCACCTATCCTTGGTGAACCAAGAAAGCCCTATGCCATACCTTCACAGAACGTTGTTCAGTTAAAAAATTCTACCAAATGTTCCTAAGGCTAACCTGTGGCCGTACTTTAAGCAACTAATTTTTTATTGAACTTACGTCCACCTACATTCTTTCCCCTCCATAGAGTGCAACTTTACACCCTATTAAAAAGCTCTTCAACAATAGCGAACCTTTTCTCAATTACTCCTTCCAGTTATGTCGCAAATTCGAGGATAAAAAATCTCATGTACCCTCATATTACGGAACTGAGAAAACTCAAATGCCCAGCTAAGGAATGCATCGTAGAAAACATAATTCAAGGGGACTTGGTTCTACCTGCCCCTCCCAGTTCAAACTAGATACCTATCGTGGTTGATTTACCTCCACCACGTTTTCCTTGCTGTCCAGGTGCATGAAGGAAAGACAGGAGTATTCCCTGGATGGCTTGTACATTTTATTTCTATACATCGGCAAAAGATCTCGTTAAAGATTAACCGGCTTACCTAATCAAAACCAAATGTTTGTGACTACAAATGGGTCTCCAAAAATCGCACTGTACAGGCTAGAATTCCGTGAGGTGCAGAATTGTTGGTTTCTTTCATTGCTTTCCTCCCACGTTGGTTATAGATGTGACAGGCTAGGCCATGAGGAAGCATATAGACTGTATTTTATTTATTATTCAGCTTTGGCAGTGGTCGAGAAGCGAAACGTGCCTCAGAAAATCTCCCTGACCCCCAGGGAGAGAAAGTTGGACAGCTTTCTGCAGGGCAAATCTCACCTGAGCTTCGTGGTGTTGATCCTGTCTGTTCTAGTCCTCCACGCGAACCACGTGAGATGTTCAGTTGTGCATATTCTACGCATGGAGTGGTGTAGAAGGGACGAGGTAAAGTTTTCCTGTTGAGTTGTCTTGCAGAAAGGCATTTTGGAAAGTCGCTTCTGTCCAGGTGGTGAATCTTTTCATGGAAGGAGCTCGATCAACCTGTGAGGCTGTGTTTTGTTTGCTTTGTAGTTCTCAAGATAGTGAGGCAGGCATGGTGCCTCCACTGTTCTCTTTGCAGTGTCACCACCAGTGTTCGGGTCAGGAAGCCCAAGGGATAGCCTGCAACAATTCTCAGACCAGGCGGTAGGCATAGAGTTTTCAGAGACCAAGCGTGAGTGTAAGATCCCCAAGAAAACTCTGTCTGAAAAGCTTCCAGGATTGAGGGCGAAAGCTGAACCAGGGCAGACTTGAATAGGCAAGTTTTCCGGCTATGTCAGTTTTTGTTAAGTGTCGAATGTATCTTCAAGTTCAGGACTCTCCTTCAAGATATTTCTGTATCAGAATCGATTAAGTGACAACAGAGAGTATTACCAGGAAGACCTGATGAAATTTATTACAGAGATTCTCTATCGAAACCTTGCTTACTTGTCCTTACGATGTAACTCATGGAAGAGGATCTCATAGAGTGTGGATTTGTTTCATTTTAGTATATTCATGAAGCACAATTTGCTTGCTATTATATGAGCTTCTTCATCGAGTCACTAAGTAGGCAGGCTTTCATGGCGAGGGGGTGAAAGGAAAGAGAGGGTGCAATGTTGAAGGAGATGTTTTGGGAGATGAAGGATAGAGGAGTTAAAAAGGAAACTTGGTGTAGTTGGATTAAAGCCAATAAAATGGTGCATGCTTTTAACAGACTTTTGATGAAATTTATTTACAAAGACTCCTACTGAGACCTTGCTTGTTCTACGACGATGTAACCCATGGGGAGGAGGACCTCATAGAGGCGGATCTGTTTCAGATTCATATCAAAGTTGCGCACAGAAAGGAATGGCACCAAAAATAGCTTGCAACATATAAGATATGTTGGATGTCTGGTTGTTATCATTCTGACATTCTTCCTACATTTGATACTACTGCTGAAGATGGTGTGGATGTGATTTCTCTATTTCTATGGGCGGGGATGCTGTGCTATATTATCTAGATAGTATTGTAATGGGTGACAACAGATGGGGCGAGGAGCTTAGACAGGGATTTCCCTGCAAACATTATTTTTGGGTAAATGGAAAATCATCATGGGAGTGTCCTTGTTTCAGTGGAAGGGCGTTGGGGTTGTTTTAGTGCCCTTGATCTATGTTGGCAGGCATAAAGGTTTATATTGGAATTATCACACCTTACAAGCTACAGCTGAAATGTTTGCACCGAGAGTTTGATGTTGTCCTCAAATCTGATGAAGGAAAAGGATTGTGTATCAATACGGTAGATGCCTTTCAGAGCCAGGGAATGTGATGTTATCATTATGTCTTGTGTCCGAGCTTCAAACCATGGTCGGTGTGTGTGTAGCTTTCTAGCGCAAGTGCTCTCGGACTGAGTGGTAAGCAGTTCGACTCTCACCCCCCCCCAAAGCAGCTGCATTGAAGCAATCTAGTGTTTGGACAGCCCACCTATTGCATCCTTCTAGTCATGCCTTCAAAAGGGAATCCTGGTGTGGTATATTGCAAGAAAAGATCAGTGAAGAGGAGGATAAAGCGGAGGGCGTGTGGCTGAAGCAGTCCCTGGCTGGACACGTTAAAACAGGCAAGATAGACTAACCATATACATAATATGCTAGTATCTAATAACCTCTTGAAATGAAACTTTATCTTTCTAGAAATTGGTTTTAAATCTGTGATTTTGTGGATTTGCGTTCAGTACATGGTTATCAGTTTGTTACTTCTGGTTTTGCCTCTGTTGGTTGTTCTTGTTGACGTGATCAACCCTTTTATATATAAAAAAAACAAAGGTTCTCAGTGTATGCTTTGATTGATCTTATATGAAATATATATATATATATATATATATAATTTAAAGTTACTTCCTTCTGCAAAAATGTCGCTGTTTCTTTTGTGAGCCTGGGTATGTAATCGCCCCTAGAACGTTGTTGTAGCGTTGACTAGTATTGGTTTCCTGTTATGTTGTTGCCCTAGAGGAAAACATACAGTTAAATTATTATTATTATTTTTTATGATAAGTGATTATGCACTTCTTCGTGTGTATTGTGCAAATTATTAGGGCTTTTGGAAATTAGAAGTTCAATATTTATATGCTTGATAAGAAGGAAGTTTTGGGCCGAAAATATGTCCTGGGTTGATAGAAGGGCATAAATTATTGATAGAACCCCATTTTTTATTCTACTCTTTCGATGAGTAAAATTTGATAAAATTAATGACCTTTATGGTGTTTATATGGTATGTTGATGATTCCTTGTGTGATCGATTTAATCATGTATCGACATAATGCCTTGATGGAGTAAGGTAATATCTTTCACGGTTCGTGAAAGTTAAGGTTTTCATCAACTGCTTAAGGTAACATGAAGTTCCTTAATTTAGTCAAACTTGTTTTGTACTTCCTTCTTGATGAGTGACCTTTCATTGCAAATTTAGAATGATTGTGATGGAAGGTCGTGAATATATTTTTGTTGTTGTCAAAAGGGAAAAGAAGTTATGGAATAGTTTGTTTATGTGTCGAACGTAATAATTGTGATTACATCGTTATAGAAGTTCGTTATTGGAGGATATCTATCTTCAATGGTATGTTATGTGTTTAATCTCTGCATAGGTTACCATAAACTTAGTGATGAGATGTAAATTAAGGAGAGTTGAGAGACCTTTTTCCTTTGTATACATCGTTTATGATATTAGGAAGTGAGTTGATGTCGGAAAATTTCCACCAAGTCTAGATTCATGGCTATGTTCCTCTAAACGGGAGGATTATAAATCTAAGGTATTATGAAAATTGCAAGATGTGTTTAGAATGCTAGATTGCCTACTCAACTTGGGTATTAATGAGGCTTGTCGCTATTCCGGCCCTGGTTATGTTCAGTAGGTAAGATGTTAGGCAATACCTATTCCGGACATTCTTACTACCGTCCTTTCCACTCATCCTTATTAGCTATGAAGTCACTATTACCTAAGATATAATGGTTGTGGGTTTGAATATAAGATTTTCATCCTTTAAACCTTTTTGATTACATGATGGAACTTTTTTTTTACCCTCGTTGTTCATTTATAGCCTATTAGGCCTATGGCCCTACGGAACGATTCCAAAACTATATTCCTTTTGGCAGCTAAGATCAGGTTTGGTTTTTATCTTTTTGACTTCACCTTGAGAATGTGGATTGATGGGTTACACATTTAGATTTCAATCATGTAATCTACGGGATTAATGATTGAAATCCTAATACTCTCAACTCTTGTGTCTAATCATTTAAATTTCATAGTCTTGCGTATTTGGTTGTCAAACTTTTGTAGTTTTAGAGGTATCTTCATAACTAAAACTTATGGTTTTCTTCTTAGTTGATATGTTGAAAATTATATATCTTGTTTCAAAAGGTTGTTAGAGGTTAGAACTTTGATCCTTTTCCTGAAATAGAATGTTTCCTTTCATGGTATTGTTAGCTAGTAGCTTATTGTTGCTATGTTGTATAGTCTTATCTTGCTCAGTTCTCGTGAACTGACTCAGGAATAATTGTTGCAGATGGCTTACGTGGTTAGATGATGGAAAGACTTGTAGATTATTGCATCAATCTTGGTTATGATGTTCCTTTGTACGAATGTGTATTATTATAAAATTTGGAAAGGGCCTTTGGACATTTTAGAAGAAGGGTCAGTGCCTAGTAAATGTATTGTAGAGTATTGTTGTTGTAACTGTTGAAACTTTGGCTTGTTTGGTTATCATGTGAAAGATGAAATTTTGATTACCTGCTTGGTTATGGGATATTCTAGTGAATTTTAAACCCTTAGTATAGTAGCGGGGACATGTCCCATGTTATTACTCTCTTGCTCCCTAGTCTTGGTTCAATAGAGATAGTATGTCCCTTTGATTTGTGCATCATGTTGGAATGAATTGATATAACCTTGTTTTTTTCCGCAAACGAGTACTGTTAAACTTTGCTCTTGAGTTAAAATGTTGAGTTGTAAATCCTCCTAAGGACTTAGTAGCAATGAGTTTGTAAGCACTATAAAGTGAGCTGGATAATCCTGATAAAAGTTAAACTAAAAATTTATATATATGAACATATTATGTAGATGTGATCTACTGATAACCTTTGAGACCTGGAACAATCAAGAGAGGAACTATCTTTTGTAACGAAATATGATAACTTATTATTTTTTTTTTTTTTTATTATTCGAGCCAAGCTAATAAACATTATCCTTTTATGGTGAAATCTTAAATGACCTCATGGTGAAAGCAATGGTTAGATTTTAGAAGATGATAGGATTAATAAGTAGGAAGGAAATTGATTATAAACCTTAAATATCTCTCTATCGTTTGAAATGTTCCTCCTTTGTCAAACTTAATTAAGTAAAGTCTAGATGGAACATTTAACCAATCTTGATAAACCTTAACCTCAATAAAAGACTGATAGTAAACAATGTGACCCTGAAGCTAAATTTGTTGTCCTGTTCTGTTAACCCTTGCCTTGATTCATGGTGATATTTCTTAAGCAAGGTCAAAATTTGATCCTTAAAACAGAAGGCTATTGTTTTGAACCCTAAGCGGTACTTTTCCCTCAATCGGAACTTATGCCTTCACCTGTGTAAGAGGTGTGGAACTTGTGTTAGTGGCTTGAATAGATTAATTAACCTTGTAAGAAATGGAAAATGTTCTAAAATCAAATGAATAGAAAGATTTGGACATCAAATTGATGTTCCTAGTTTAGAAAGCTTGGCCTTAAGCTATTTAGTCAACCGTTGAAAAGAAAGAAGTTCTCCCTTGTGAAAAGAATTGTGTGAATCATTACATGAAATTTTATAAGAACGTAAGTTAAGAATTAAGAGACACCTTTAGTAAACAAGAAAATTTAACAAGAAATTCCTCATGGGATGCCCTAGCTGTGAGTGTGTCATGTGGATTGGACTTCCTTGTTGTCTTGTCAAAAAAGAAGTACATTGTCCTTGATAGGTGTGAACGTTTCCGTGCTGACCTTTGTCTCTCCCTCGTAACAAGTGGTTCCTAGTGTTGGTTGTAACCTTGTGACGACATGTTGTGTCGTGTTGTGTCAAAGCAAGTCAAAAAAAAAAAAAAAAGTTATACCTGCCTTTTAATTTTCTCCATTGAGTGTATTGTCTCATGAACCATAATTAATCCATCTTGGATAAGTCTTCATTTTACAAATCCTTTTTGCTAGCTAGAGATTAATTTTGGAAGAAGTGGTCATATCCTTAAGGTTAGAATTTTAGTGAAGATTTTATTAAACACATTTGAGTGACTTATGGTTCTGAAATGCTTGAATTCCTTCACCCCAAAATTTTTTAGAATTAGGACAATGAAAGTACTATCTATTTTCTTGAGAATTCTTCTTATTCTGAAGAATTCATTAACAACTTTGAGGACGTCGTCCATACAAATCTGGGTGGTTGAAGCAATCATATCCTTCATTAATATCTTGTAAGACATTTTCCTACTTCTCACCCACCTGATCCTATCAAAATAAAAATTTCAAGACTCCATGGTGTAGAGGATGTCAAGACCTTTCCAAAATTTCTTCTCCTGCCCAAATCTGAGTTCCTAATCAAATGATATGGCCATCTGAAGTTCCTTAGGTTAGGGAGTTAACCAAAATTGCAATATGCAAGGGTCTATTCATATAGGGGCCACGTGGAAGCACCATGATCGTTTGATATTTTCCCCCTTTCCATTGCACCAGATTTAGACATGTGGTGTCATCTACGGGCTCCCCTATGTCTTCTTTATTCCTCTTGAGTCTCTCTTGCTAGTGGAGATGTTGTTCCTAACCTAAGACATGTCGAGGCCTTACGCTTGTTTGGGAATTGCCTTTTGGGGTGTGCCTTTGAAATTACACCGATGAGACATGTGGCGAGCTAGCGCATGTTTATGGACCACCTCTATATTCATCTCTTGAAAGTGTGTCAAAGAGACACGTGGCTCTTTCTATTGGCTTGCTCTTTTCTTTGCATTTGGCTAAGTCGTTTTTGCTTGGCAGGTCCATGCATCTGACCCTAGACACGTGGAGGCTTCGTGCTTGTTTGGAAACTACTCTGAATTTTATTTTTTGAACTAGCATTGTGCTGACACTTGACTCCTTCCATTGGCCTTTTCCCTATTTTGAATTTTTAACGGCCAATTCTATCCCCTTTTGGACCTAGGACACGTGGAAGGCCTGCGCTCCTCTGAGTCTCCACTTTGGGTTACGCCTTTGAATTTGCACTGATGCAACACATGGTTTCATCCACTAGTTCTCTATACTTAGTCAATGTTGTGCCTTCTCTGTCTCCCTCGGTTGACTATGTTGGACCCTAGACACATGGAAAGTTTGCACTCGTTTGAGTCTCCACACTTCGGACCCAGCCTTGGTGTTGCGCCATCAAGACACATGAAGGCTTCTACTAGTACTCTTATACTTAGTTGATTTAAATGTCCGGATCTATCCCTTTTTCGGACCCGAGACACATTGAATCCTTGCGCTCATTTGGAAGAACCTCTTTTGGATTTAACTTTGAAGATGCGCCGAGCTGACGCATGGCAGCTTCCACCGGTTCTTCCATACTTAGCCAATTTGAGCCCGCTCTGAATAGTTTTTGAAGCTCGAAGACTTTGAGTATTTCCCTGCTTCTCTCCTGAGAGTCTATGGTTTATCCATTTCCAAGTCCGCCTGTAACCTGACTGTTGAATTTAAATGTGAGCTCACATGACAGAGCTGAGCCTTAGGTTTTCTTCTGTGTGTGGTCATGTTTGATCAATTTTTTTGGGGGAAAATTTGGGATAACACCTCCATGAGGGTACTACAAGTCAACATTATGTCTTCACTAAATGGTAATATCTTTCGATGATGATACGGGTAGCATTCCAGCATGCTGCCACCCAATAATGTTTTTCCATGCTATTGACCCGTCACATTTTTTAGTGATGTGATTAGACAGGAAAAAATGAGTATGAGAATTTATATATCTTACTACATATTTTGGGAGGATAGATCTATCATTCAGATGATTATTTAAACTGCTAACATAATTTTTTTTTTTTAAATTCCATACAAAATTAGATAAAGTTTTACTTTTTCCACAAAAAATAACCTTTTTTATTTTTGTTTTCTTTGCGCCATATTTTGTGAGGAAAAAATTATCATCAAGTCAGTCCTTTAAAATACAATTTTCAATATTTGTTTGTCGGACATTTCGTTCTCCTTTTGGAATCCTCGTGGGTATTTTTGTTTTGGTAATACTAATGTTAGATCTGGCCTGATGGGCTTATTGTATCAAGGTTGTGGGACCTTCTAAAACCCTCTCTTTACCCAATATATTCCAAAAATGTAGAGGGATAATTATTATTGATGTTGATAAGGGGTGTGATTGATTTTGTAAGTGTGGGAATATAGATGAAACATTAAATTTAAAGGTTCTATATATATATTTATAATTTGTTATAAATTCGTACATATACATTTGTGAATCTTATATCATGAGTGGTAGCTCCATATAAGGGGTGGTAATTGGCCGAGGCTGCGAATGTACATTTTTGTTAAATCATTGCCACAATGACTTTTAACATAGAAATATGATGAGATAGAAACCCTGTGGTGAATACAAAAGGGTTACCTTTAAGCCAATGACATAGTAGAAATAAAACAGAGATTCCTAAACTTTGATGATCTATATGACATTGATTATCAACTGTTGAAACTTACAGTCACATGATTCTTACTAATTTTGAGCTTTTTAACCAATATAACACAAAGTTGTGTAAAAGGAAATTGATGGCACTTAATACGAATTCCTAAAATATTCATCTTTGAACAAAACACAATGTATTGGAGGAAAGATAGTGAAGGAAGCAATCAACTAAGCTAAGGTAAGTTCTTCAGCTAAATGCAATACTTCTTGAAGGTTGTATGTAAGTCATCAAAATTCTTGAATAGAAGAATATAGTCACAATAGATCAAGAAAGATTCATGATGATTGATGAAAATATAATAGCATGTCACAGAAAAAATGATCCAACAGTTAGGCCTAAACTAATCCAACTAACAATCAAATAAAGGCTCACCAATCAAATAAATGGATCCTAAAAGCGTGTCTCTGGTTACTATGCATATCATGATCATACAAAATTTTCAGCAGACTTGTGTTGATGCTCAAATAGTATTGGAAATGGATCATATTGAGAATGCTCAAAAATAACAATTTATCAGGGGAAGTGCCATTGCAGTTAGACAATTGTCTCAGCCTTATTACATTGGGAGGATTCCTTGTAGTTTTTCCTACACTATAACCAAGATTTTTCCTAATATGATCCTCACTAGTGCCAAATTTGAAGCATTGCAAAAATAACAAAAAAGGACTAATTTTTTTTAAACACTGGCTACAAATTTCACTTCACAAAATTAATACAATAATCAACTACTATATATGTTCATCACAAGATTAATATTGGACCTACATTTATGCTTTTCCATGTTAACATGACTAAGGATCATGTAAGAAAATAATTTAAAGATAACACAAACACAATACACATATTATACTTGTCATTTATCTGTAATTATAGTATTTGAATGCATGGCTTCTCTTGATAGTTGTAACCTCTTACAATAGTATATATTCTACAAGAATAATTACAGAAAGGCAACAAGGGCAGTAATAACTTGCTCCTTCATCGAGAAAAATACAAAATTAGGAATTGTTGATTAGTCAATGAATGTTGTAGGTTTTGTTTAACTCTGGAAGATATATGTGGATGTAGTTCATTACAGAAAAGTATTTAGGAAATTTTGCCTGAAGTTCAGCCACCATGAGGGTAGGAGAATGGCTTGTTCCATTAGCACTATCTATAGTGCCCCGCCTCGAGACACTAGAAACCTTACCAATAAGCTACTAAGAATTTGCATAATTTTTTTTTGAAAGTAAATACTTAATAATAATAAATCGTATTCCTGTTAATATTTATTTTAAACTAAATTTATTTACCCAATTACTTAATTGCTAGACCTAGACAATTTTATTTATTTAATTTCTATTACGTTTGCTATGGACACCCTAGAAAGAGTCTACACCCCTTTTAAATTAATTAGATTTCCAACTTTTAATATATTTACCCACACACACATTTTTATTTTTTTTCTTTACTTCCCATTCACATTAAAGTTTATCCATGACCTAAAAGAAGGTAGGGTTAATTATGAACCCTAGGATGAAAGAGATCCTAGCCCTTGATCTAAATTTTCCCTAAACTTTCCCTAGCACATCTTTATCTCCTCTCTCTCTCCATTTGGTTCTCATTTAGTTTCTTTTCCTTTCTTGTTCGTGCTTGTGCAAGTGGATTGAAGAGCCATGGTAACCGAGGGAGGATTCGTATTTGATCCAACTACACCTTCGTATTGAATATCTATATTTTGAATAGTTTCATTTACAAAGTATTCCCTCTGGTTGTATAGATTTTGAATACCCTATTAAAGGTGAAATTCTTGGGTGTGTGTATATATATATTTTTTAAGAAAAAACTTAGTTTTAGAGAGCCGAAATTAGCGACCCCGTATTTTTATTTTCTTCTTTAGTTACGGATCTCCATGACTAGGGAGGTTGGGGGCAGTGGTTTGGAGAGAGAGAACGACCTGAGTGAAATGAGAAATGCATGGGAAGGAGATGTAGTTTCTACGCAGAGAGTGGGGGATTGGATAGGGTGTGGAGCCACATATTGGATAGTGGCTATGCAGGGAGGTGGAGGAGGAAGTTGGGTTGGGTTCACAGCAGTGGGGGAGTGGGCAGAGGCATGGAACGGGGTGTTGGGGCTGTGTAGGAAGGGAAATGGCGCAAGTTGGAGAGCCTGGCATGGCTTGGTGCGGGATGGGGAGAGGTGGGGGTCTTAGCGTCTGTGCATAGGGTTGGGGAGGGTCCAACCCCTCCCCACAACCACATTCAAAAACTTAAAAAAAACAATGAACACAATTCTCTCCCCCATCTGATCATTTTAGATTTTAATTCTTTTATTTTTATTTTTATTTTTTTTAAAAGTTTGATAATATATATATATAGCTATACATATATATAATATAATAACTTTATATTATAATATGTAAACTATAACATCCTTATTTAATAAAATATATGTAAATTATATTATAGAAAATATAAATTTTATAATATAAATACAAATGTATCATAGTAATCCTACCGCTGTATTATTATATAAATCAGTATGTATCTATGCAAATTTTAATCATAGTTATATTAGGATAAGCCAACCCTATTTTATATACATAGTTAAATTTCTATTATTTTATTTTATGTGAAAATACTTCACATACCATGTTAATGAAAACTATCCCCAAGTCGTATCCTGATGAGGTATGTTTAGACCATGTTATGTAGTATGAAATACCAAGTTCTTTCCAATGTATCCATTTAATTTTAAGAGAGACCTAGTTGTACTTTATTCACTAAATTGCAAAATATATAAGGAGAGATGTATTTCAAAATGATACTTTATTTTTAAATAAAATCAATTTACAAGATTTGACAAGAATGAGATCAACAAGAATAACAATATTTCCGATCAATCATCTTTCCTTCAAGGATTTATAACAAGTTCATATTATAGGAAACATTTATTACAATATCTCATTTCCAAGAAGCTTAAACTCAATATACAATATATTTCTGAAATACAAATCTACTCAAGAAATCCCATTACAAGCTTCTTTACAAGGTAAGATCAACTTCATGAAGGAAAAATTTCATTTTAACAAAGAATTACTAGTTACTCCATTCCACATTAAAAGAATGAAATCTGAAAATATATTTTCTTTTCAAACAACCATGAAGGCATCACTTCTTAATGCAGCAAGAATCTTCCGCTCTTGGAGAGTAGAAAGTTTTACAAATACATGCAACTTTCAACTATATTCAAAGAGTGGAATAAATACGAATTTCAGACACACATGCTTCCTTGAACTAAACATATACCCCAAATGGAAGGCTTACGAAGGATCACTTCAATATTTTTACAAAGAACACGTGCTTATCAAGAAGCTAAAAAAATTTCCAAAACAAGGAGAGATCCATAAAAGACCATGCAACCCAAGATACTCCATCAATCCTCAAGCTTAAGGCTCCAACTATCATCCATATGAACTCCAACTTTTGAAGGTTTACAAGGATCCAATTTCTAGAGAAAAAGGGTTGTTTAGCCACACAACCTTTAGGCATCATTACATGCCTTTCCAATTTTAGAATACATGCTAGCTTCCCCCAAGCCCAGGAGAGAGAGAGATAGCTTCCACAACTTTGTGCGCAAGGTTTAGGGACACAAACACCACAATATTTTCACATACAAGCCAAGATCATACACTAAGAAAAACATGACATTTAGCAAATAAAATAAAGGAGGAGAAATCCATATTTATCCTCTAAATTGGGGAAGAGTAGAAGAGAAACCCGAAAATTCCATAAGGTGTGATCCAATCATAGGATGCACACAAGATTCTTCTCAACCTCCTTATTCCTCTGAATCAACAAATTCATCCTTATTGCTCCACCCATTCACCAAAATCCTTCTTGGGAGGATTTTCAAACCCATTGGGTTTCCTCTCCATGAATGGGGAAGGGGTTCAAACCATATGAGGGAAGTAAAAGGAACCTAGATGGCTTTCCCATCAAGCCATGAGGTTTGAGAGGGAAAATCCCTCTCTCTTTCCCAAAATAACTCCAACATCCATCAAACCATATGATGGATGGAGCAAAATAAATACAACAACCATACTTAAGCAACAAACCATACAATCAACTAAACAAACATTGCAACTATAAACAAGCTAATATTTAGCAAGAACATACAACATAAAATGAGCTCAAGAGTCTACCTCCAAGAGCTCTCCAAAACAAGATTGTCCAACTTTCTTCCTCAAGCACCAAGCCAATGCTCTAAAAAAAATGAGCACAAAGTTCTCTTTCTCCTCCATGAGGGGAACTTTGAAGAGAAACCAAAACAATTTCTTTTCCAATGAGGGGGTGACATGCGTCACCCCTCTCCTCCCTAAGTCAAAGATTCCTCCAAATTAAATAAACATAAAAACATATAAAAAAATCCTTCTCCCCAAATCACTCAAAAGGAAGGGGGACAAACTTATGTCAATTCCCCACAACACACTCATTCTAACAAAGGTGAGGACAAGAAAGAGGCAAAATGTGAGGAAAAACCCCTTTTCCCTTGAAATTAAGCCCCCCTACCCCATAGGTAGGGTCCATAGACCTAATTTCATGTTACTTGACTCCCAAAACTAAAGGGAGGTCACATGAAATGTCATAATAAGCCCAAATTCGGGTTTGACACTTTTGGGCACAAGTGTAGAGGATGTGGAGCCCAACCAAGGATTCACATGTGACCTCTAATCCCCTCTAATTAATAAAAAATAAACCAAACCCAAAACTTAAAGAAAGTGGAGGCCATTAAGCCCCCAAACCTAATTTACATACAAAAATAAAATATTCAACACAAAAATAAAATTTACATGACGTATTACATCTCATATGAGGGTCACTCATGGTGCCCAAAATACAATCAAACTATACAGCCTCAAACAATTAACACGGTTAGGACTTAGCCCCGTGGGTTGCTTATGCATAGTTTGTGTAGCCTTCCTAAAACCCACATTCTCCTATGACCTATCACCTGCACACTCATTGCACACATTAAACGCACTTGTCCAATACAAGAGTAAACTAGCTACTCACTAAGTGAAATTAGTTCAAATATGTAAATTAAGGATATCAAAACATCAATGTGGAATGCACAATCTCACACAATTCGTCATACGTTAGTCATTATAATACATAAAATTGTCATATCACCATGCCATCATGTATCCTCATTAGCAAATCGTATACTTTATAAAATAAAGATATGTGACTAAACTAAGCATCCAACATGTAGCCATTAGGCCCCAAATTACCATACATGTCCATGAAGCCAAGCCAACATATCATAATGTCCAAAATATGTCAACATCCATGTTAAGTCATGACTGTGGTTTAAGAATTCAGCATATAATAGAGGATAGAAAATGTGGGCACTACACTATCATGATCATAGATTCTTCTAATTGCATGGTCCTCCATCATGGCATCCAACATGGGAGCTTTATCTTTCATCATCCATTTAAATTGATGGATACCTTTCACTTCAATAATTGCTCGAGGAAAAGGGTGGAAACCAAAGCATGCATGCATTGGTGCATATGTCATCTTATCTGTGATGACATGAAAAAATATATTTCTTTGGCTTCAAAGAGTTCTTCATGGATGAGGACACTACCACAGATGAAATTTTTTTGATACGAGTTGTCAGTAAGAAGGGAAACTAATTCAAGATTAGGTAGCTACATATGAGCCTTTGAATTGGAAGAATATTCATCTGCTAGCCTTAGAGAAAGGCAATTCATGCCTTTGGGAATGCTAGTAGATGTAATATGTCTATATAAATACTTCTGCATCTTTGCGTATCGGGTCTTTTGCTCAGATCACTCCACCTAAAAAAAGCTCCCAAATACTATTAACTTGTATTAATTATACATCATGGTGACTCTTAATCTTTATAGAAAATCCATTAATTGTTTTCAAAATTCATTACATGTTTAGAAAATCAAATTTATCTTTGGTTTTCAATTTTTATGCATCTAGTATGTTCCCCTACAAAAATAGACTGCTAAACAAGAATTCACCATAGAATGATATCAAAATATCTGCATCACAGAACAATCCTCAAAGTCATGAAAAATCATTAGCTTCAACCACATTTAATGATCATCATTCCTTTAATTTTATATCCATAAAGGAACTTTCCCCTGTTTACCTCATTTGTTCCCACACACATGCAAATTTGTTTTTTTCCTATAAAATTTTTGGATTTTATTTTCTACGGATAGAGGCATTTGGGTACAAATTTTGTCCCTTCTTCTAGAAGTTTACACCAATTATGTACTCAAGAAACGTGTTCTACTAGAAGGTATCGTTTTAAATGACACACCTTATATGGCATAGGTGGTTGGACCCACTTCTGTGAAATAGTATAATAGTGAAATTAGTTCTCGAGGCATGGAAAATGACACCCTTTACAATTTTTCCCTATAAATGTTATTTTTCTATAAAGTTTGGCCTTTGTATAGTGTCCTATACCAAATTGTGTTTATGGCCTTGTTCTCTTTTCCTTATCTTACAACAAAACAATAGAGAAGTATGGGTTAATGGAAGGCATGTTAGGGAACATGTATGTTAGCTTGAATCTCTTCACCAAAATTAGTACACACTGATGTTAATAAATATCTAAGACTCAAAAAGCTTTGGCCTTTACCATTCTCCCTATAATTAATAAAAAATCAGTCCACTAAGATATCCATTATGTTAATGAATTAAGATACCCATTTTCTAGTTCAGTACAATATATGGTTTGGAATCTAAATAATCAAGGTCAATGTGTAAAGAAAGATAGAATCCTAAAATGCTAGTTCAGAATTATAATCGATAATATTTATCATTAATTATCAAAGATTAATTGAAAACTCAAAACAATATCAAGTGACATTTACAACAAATTCAGAAATTTTACAGTATGAGAATGCTATGTATAGTTCAGCATTTCAAACAATGGTGCAAAATATTTTAAATTATATAGTATGAATTTAGGTGTATTAAATATAAAACTTGATTCTACAATAAATATTAAAATTCCCTACCGAAGCATAGGCTTTCTATTTTAGTGATCAAATCATGTCTATCTCTCAGGAAAGATTCAAGATTCACATGATCATAAGTGAAAATGAACATGAAGTATACCAACCAAATATTTAGCCATGATTAATCCTAAAATGTGTTGGAAAATCAAGTCAAAATTTATCGTGCAAATAATATATGTCTTCCCCCCGGATTTGGCTCACTAACATATCATATTTGAATTTAATTATGACTGCTACACATTTACTTTTTGGTCGATTTTTCTCCCTAATTATCTCTTGTCAGAGATTTTGTGTTGACTTGTAAGGCAATTTTTTGTGTAGGTGTTTATTATTAAAAGCATCATGTTTTGTTGTGAGAAGAAGAAGGAGGAAAATCATATTTAGGAGAAGAAGAAAAATGTGTAGTCCCAGCTCAAGTCTAGACTAGTTTTATTCAAATAATTCCTTCATTTCAATGTTGTTATTGTATACATGAAAGTTTTATGTGCAGCTGTAGCTGCTGTTCATTCCTCGAATATATATATATATATGTATGTATGTATGTATGTATGTATGTATGTATGTATGCATGCATGCATGTATTGCTGAAGCAATTTGATGCCCAGATCTGTGTTATTTGTAGCCAAGTTTGTTATTTTATTTTGCTCTTATAAATTTATGTAGCTTCTCCTTTTCCCCCTGGTTTGCATCATTTAAATCCGCTGCATTTTATTTTCTATTGTTATCTGTAGTTGCTGTAGATTTTTTAGTTTCCATAGATCCTCGTATTCCCTTCATCTAGTATCAGATCCAGGATAAACCCTACTTCTATTATTTTTCTGGGTTTTTTGTTTTAGTAGCCATTACTGAATTCTACATCTAGCGCATCATTGGTTAGTGTGCAAACTCTGATTTTCACAGGAAAGAACTATGAGTATTGGGCTTTGACCATGAAAGTTTTGTTTTGGTCTCAAGACTTTTGGGAAATGGTTGAAAATAGTTTCCAGGAATTAGCAGACCAGAAAACATACAATGCTCTTACACAAGCTCAAAAGGATGTCTTGAAGGAACAGAGGAAGAAGGATGGAAAAGCACTGTTTTATATCCATCAAGCAATGCATGAGAGCATACTCCCAAGAGTTGTAGCAACAAAGAAAGCTAAGGAAGCATGGGACACACTCCAGATTCCATATCAAGGTATGGACAAGGTTAAAACTACTAAATTACAGATCCTTAGAAGAGAACTTGAAAATTTATCAATGAGAAACTCAGATTCAATAGAGTCTTTCTCTACTCATGTTGTCAGTCTAATAAATCAAATCAAGTCCAATGGAGAGGTCATAGAGGATAGGAAGATTGTTGAGAAGGTACTTAGAAGTCTCCCTGCTAAATTTGATCCCGTAGTTGTGGGTCTAGAGGAAACCAAAGATTTGAGCCAGTTTAGTGTTGATGAACTACATGCTTCTATTATCAATCATGAATATAGAATAAATAGATTGGATAGTTCAGTTGAAAATACATTTTCATCTCAGACTTTTGTAAATAATGGAAGAGGAAGGAGGATTTTTAGTCCTAGAGGTAGAGGGAGAAGTTCTCCTAGAAGTGGACGTAGTAGCAGTCATGCAAATGCTAGTGGTAAACGTGAAAATAATAATTTCAGTCACCCAAGTGTCCAAATATTTGACAAATCACACATTCAATGTCACTATTGTAAGAAGTTTGGGCATTATGCTCATGAATGCAAGAAAATACAATATGATTAGCAAAAGCAAGGTCAAAATCAGTCAAGTAGCACTCCCTCAGGCAACATGTTCATTGCATGCACGAAGATTGCTGAAGAAATCCCTACAAACTCTCTAGTTGAGTGCAATGTTGTTCAAGAAAACCCATGTGACATATGGTATTTAGATTCGGGCTGCAGTAATCACATGACAGGTAATAAATATTTGTTTTCTAGCCTGGATGAATTAGTTCAAACTGATGTTCTACTTGGTAACAACAACAAAGTCACTGTTTTGAGTAAAGGTACGGTTAATATTCTAACCAAAAAGCGGGAGCCAAAATTTATGCTTGATGTATATTATGTTTCTGGTCTAAAACACAACTTGTTGAGCATTGGACAACTGATACAAAAGGGCTATAGAGTGTACATGGAAAAAAATGAGTGTATTATTTTGGACAAGGTTCCAAGAAATATGCTTATTGCCAAGGTACAAATGACTACAAACCAAATGTTTCCATTAATAATAAGGTCATCTATGAAAGGAAAAACAACTCAAGTTGTTCATGAGACACATACTATAAATTTTGGAGCAGCTTTTAAGGTAGAAGATTCAAAATCAGAAGTAGCCAAAGACAGCTATGGAAAATTTCAAAACAGCTATGGAAATGTTCAAAACAGCTATAAAAAGGTTCAAGATAGCTACGGAAATGTTCAAGATAGCTACGGAAATGTCCAAGACAGCTACGGAAATGGCCAGAACAACTCTAAAGAAGAAAAGGATGTTTCTGTAGAAACTCAAGCAATGTTTCAATTAGTGCTAAAGGATGATTCTTGGCTATGGCATTTTAGATTTGGGAATTTATATTTTTGAGCACTAAAATTACTACATATGAAGAATATGGTAAAATATTTTCCATTAATTGAGAAACCAGAAAGAGTTTGTGAAGGATGTATTATGGGCAAGAAACATAGAGAGTCATTTCCGGTTGGCAAGGAAAATAGAGCTACAGCTCCAGTTGAGATTGTACATTCAGATATTTGTGGGAAAATGCAAACACCATGTATAGGAGGCTGCACTTATTTTCTTACTTTTATTGATGATTTCACAAGAAAAAATTGGGTTTATTTCTTGAAACAAAAATCTGATGCATTTTCTTATTTCTAGCAATTTAAGGAACTTGTGGAGAAGAAAAGCGGCCACTACATCAAGGTTCTAAGGAAGGATAGAGGTGGTGAATTTATATCTATTGAATTTATAAATTTTTGCAAATCTCATGGCATACACAAGCAATTTATAGCCCACTATACAGCTTAGCAAAATGGTGTGCTGGACAGAAAGAACCCAACAATTATGGAGATGGCTCGTAGCATGATGGTAGCTAAACATCTACCAAATGAATATTGGTCTGAGGTAGTGGCAATTGCTTTTTACATCATGAATAGGTGCCAAACAAAGAGCGTAAGCAACAAATTTTCTGAAGAGGCATGGACAACAAGGAAACATAGTGTTTCTTATATGAAGGTATTTGGATGCATAACATATGAGCATGTTCCAGATGAGTTGAGAAAGAAGTTAGATAATAAAGGAAAAAAAATGTATATTTGTTGGTTACTCATAGGAAACAAAAGCATATAAGTTGTTTGATCCTATCAATAGGAAATTTATAATCAGCCATGATGTTAACTTTGTGGAGGATGAAGCATGGGATGGAAGCATAGAGAGGAGTGTCAGAATTGCAGCTGATGTCTCAAATGATAGTGTGGTAGATGAAGTGTTTCCAACACCAAATATAACTCAAACATCAACTCCTTCCAATCCCGTGATGATACCATAAGTTGCAGCCCAAGCTACACCTTCATTCACACCAAGGAGATCTTCAAGGCTATTGTCCACACCAACAGGACAGAAAACTTCACAAGCATCTACAGTGGCATCTACATCAATCGATATCCTTGGAGCAACACCATTAAGCACTCCAAGTAGTTCTTCATCTCCGGATCCAAATCTAGCAAGCATGATGCCACGAAAAACAAGGAGTTTGAGTGAGTTTTATAATATTGACACAACTAATTCATTTTCATCTTTTGCTTTATTTTCTCATATTGATGATCCATTAACATTTGAGGAGGCTATCAGAATTCATATATCGGAAAAATCCATGGATGAGGAGATTGAATCCATTGCAAAGAACCAAACATGGGAGTTGGTTGATTTGTTAGAAGGAAAATATGTAATTAGTGTCAAATGGATTTATAAAACTAAACAAGATGCTGATGGGAAAGTGCAAAAGCATAAAGCAAGGCTAGTTGCAAGGGGCTTTACGCAACAACCCGGTATAGACTTCAATGAGACATTTTCTCTGGTTGCTCAGTTGGATACAATTACGACTATTTTAGCTATTGCTGCCCACAACAAGTGTCCTGTATATCAAATGGATGTAAAGTCTACATTTTTAAATGGCTATTCAGAGGAGGAAGTGTATGTGGAACAGCCACAAGGCTATGAGCTACCGGGTCATGAAGACAAGGGTGTATAGGTTGAAGAAGGCACTCTTTGGATTGAAGCAAGCTCCAAGAGCTTGGTACAGCTGCATTGACTCCTATCTCATTCAAAATGGTTTCCAAAAAGGTGGTTGTGAACCAACATTGTACATCAAGGTCAACAAGCAAGGTAACATTTTGATTGTTTGCTTGTGTGTGGATGATCTAATCTTTACCGGTGATTTAAACATAGATTCTTTCAAATCAGTAATGAAGAATGAATTTGAAATTACTGATTTGGGTCTTATGAGGTATTTCTTGGGGATTGAATTCCATCAATCTAATGATGGTATATTTATTTCTCAATCTAAATATGAAAATGAAGTTTTGAAGAGATTTAATATGGCAAGGTGCAAGTTATCCCCAACACCGGTTATGAAAGGGATGAAGTTAAACAAGGAAGATGATGGAGCATGTGTGGATTCTACATTATTCAAGAGGCTGGTTGGAAGCCTTATGTACTTAACAGCCACAAGGCCAGATATTATGTACGGTGTAAGTCTGATTTCAAGGTTTATAGAGTCTCCAAAAGACTCACATTGCCAGGCTGGTAAGAGGATATTGAGGTATGTAAGTGGTACAAAGGATTTTGGTATATTGTATTCGACTTCAGATGACTTCAATCTTGTTGGGTACACTGATAGTGATTGTGGGGGTAGCATGGATGATAGGAAAAGTATTTCTTGGTTTAATTTTCACTTTGGTACAGGTGTTGTGTCATGGGCATCAAAGAAACAACCAATTGTGACCCTTTCTTCTGCTGAAGCTGAATATGTGGCAGCTACTAGTGTTGCGTGTCAAGCTATTTGGATGTGAAGGATGTTGAAAGATTTGATGCATGATCAAAAGGAAGCCACTACAGTATTCTGTGATAACAGTTTAGCCATAGCATTATCTAAAAATCATGTGTTTCACAAGAGAGCTAAGCATATTGATACGAGGTATCATTTTATCAGAGAGCTTGTAAGCAACAAAGAAATTTTTCTTGATTTTTGCAGGTTTGAATATCAATTGGATGACATATTTACAAAATAATTTGCAAAAGAGACATTTGATTATTTACGAAGTGGCTTAGGAGTTTGTGACTTTTCACAAGTTAGCAGCTCCGGAAATGCTACAACAGTTTTTGAACAAACTTGATTCAAATTTCCATGATCTGTAGATGTTCATAATTAAGGGGGAGTGTTGGAAAATCAAGTCAGAGCTTACTATCCAACTAATATATGTCTTCCCCCCAGATTTTTCTCACTGACATATCATATTTGTATATAATTATGACTGCTACACATTTACTTTTTGGTTTATTATTCTCCCTGATTATCTCTTGTCAGAGATTTTGTGTTGACTTGTAAGGCAAGTTTTTGTGTAGATGTTTATTATTAAAAGCATCATGTTTTATTGTGAGAAGAAGAAGAAGGAGGAATATCAGATTTGGGAGAAGAAGAAAAATGTGCAATCCCATATCAAGTATGGACTGGTTTTGTTGAAAGAATTCCATCATTTCAATGTTGTTATTATATGCATGAATGTTGTGTGTGTAGCTGTAGCTATTGTTCATTCCTCGAATATATATATATATATATATATATATATATATATATATATATTGGTGAAGCAATTTGATGCCCAGATATGTGTTATTTGCAGCCAAGTGTGTTATTTTATTTTTCTTTTATAAATTTATGTAGCTTCTCATTTTCCCCCTATTTTGCATCATTTACATCTACTGCATTTTATTTTCTATTGTTGTCTGTAGTTTCTGTAGATTCCGCAATTTCCATAGATCCTCGCATTCCCTTCATCTAGTATAGGAGCTAGGCTAAACCTTGCTTCAATTCTTTTTCTGAGTTTTTTGTTTTGGCAGCCATTAATGGCTTCTACGTCTGGCGCATCGCTGGTTAGTTTGCAATCTCTGATTTTCATAGGAAAGAACTATGAGTATTAGTCTTTGACCATGAAAGATTTATTTTGGTCTCAAGACTTTTGAGAAATGGTTGAAAATGGTTACCAAGAACCAATAGACCAGGTAGCATACAATGTTGTTACACAAGCTCAAAAGGATGTCTTGAAGGAATAGAGGAAGAAGGATGGGAAAGCACTGTTTTATATCCATTAAGCAATGCATGAGAGCATACTCCCAAGAGTTGCAGCAGCAAAGCAAGCTAAGGAAGCATGGGACACACTCCAGATTTCGTATCAAGGTATGGATAAGGTTAAAACTGCTAAATTACAGATCCTTAGAATAGAATTTAAAAATTTATCAATGAGAAACTCAAATTCAATAGAGTCTTTCTTTACTCATGTTGTTGGTCTGATAAATCAAATCAAGTCCCATGGAGAGGTAATAGAGGATAGGAAGGTTGTTGAGAAGGTACTTAGAAGTCTCCGTACTAAATTTTATCCCATAGTTGTGGGTCTAGAGGAAACCAAAGATTTGAGCCAGTTTAGTGTTGATGAACTACATGTGTAATGACCCAAAATCACACACACGAACAACACAGTGAAATACAGGATAACTTTTTTTTTTTTTTTTGACTTGCTTGACACATAACATGACGCAACATGTCATCACCAAGGATACAACTAACACTGTGAACAACTTAATACAAGGATGGCTCTAAAGGCAGCACGGAAAACATTCACACCTTTCAAGGACAATTTACTATTCACTTGTGAAAGGACATGGCAAAAGACCAACCACATTACATAGTTATAGCTGAAGACATCCCACTGTGAAAATCTTCTTAAGATTACTGATTTACTAGAGCCATCTTACAATTCTTAGCTTACGTTCTAGAAGGTTCATGATTTTTTTCATACCATTCTTCTTATTGGATTAAGTTTCTTTTCTTTTATATAACCTGAGGACTATCCTAGGATCACCTATAATATGAAAATTCCTTGATTAATTTGTTTACAAAACTAGGTGGTATACAATTCCACAAGGCTATCTATCTAAACCCCCACTACTGAAACTCGTTTCATACCCACATTACATAAGGAGGCAAGCGTAAGATCAAAAGGAGAGGAGTATCGTTAAGGTTCAGAACCCTAATCATCTTTGATCAAGAATTAAAAATTTATCATAGCTTAGACAAGGACTACAAGGTACCATGGTAATGGTTAGAGAGAGAAGATAAATTTATTTTATTATGACCTATTTAGTTATTAACCGGTCTTTTAATGAGTCTTAAGAGTTCAATTGAATTTTGGTAAAAGCTTTATTTAGAAATCATCTTGATTAAGTTCGTCGGGGGATACACAGGGGTTCCCAACATGGAAGCATTATACTTAATGTGTTTTTATTCAAACTCCTGTACTAGATAAGATCTACCGATATCCCCAAAAGCCAACAGTGATATTACTTTTAAAATTACTTAACGTTTCCCAACAAGAGGAAAATGTTTAAACCATAGCTTAAGGTTAGCAATGGTAGGTATTTTTTTTTTTTTTACATCGTTAGATAAACACTTTCTTTCCAATTAAAGACTCTTAATTTTATCAACCAAATACAACTTCATTATTATCTTCTTTATTTATTCATCTATGTATTCCTCTTCTTTTATCTTTGATTATCTTTAGAAAAAGGGGGTTTCAACCCACTAAAATATGCCTAGAATAACATTGATACTAGTACCATGGAGGGTTACTAAACCAATAAGCATTATGACCTGAAAGAAGAAATTATCGTTATTTAACAAGAACACAAACCACGGTTATAACATTTCCATTCAACATGGCACATGAACCAAAGGAGTCAAGAGATTGGATTTCACTTGGGTCAAGAACAAGAAGGTAACAAAATAAGCCAAGCCATGCTACAAAAGTTTCATGACTGTAAATGATATCACCAAAAGAATACTCATAACAAGGTCAAGATTGAATATTATTTCTCACAAAGGTAATTTCAAGTTTGACTACACAAGAACAAGACACTTTATTTCACCATTACCGAACAATACAATGCAAGAGGTCATATCAACTCTCTTTACAAGAAATGTTACACAATTTACAACACATAGAAAACTTTTACAAAGAACTTCATGAGTTGCACTGATGAAACCTTTACACACTCTTTTCCTTTACTCTACTCGCATAATCCATCTGCACAAATAATAGCTAGAGACAGTTCCCGAGAACTGAGCATGTTAAGGCTACACATTGCAACAGTAAGCTAACATTTAACAATATCAAGAAAGGAAAGTTCTAATTCAAAAATGGATTAAAACACAACCCACAACTCCAAAATTATTCGCATGAGAAATAAATCTAAACCAACCAATAAGGAGAAAGTCAAAATGCCAGTAAGAACAAAATCACATAAATCAAGGCAAGACCTTATGGGTTATGAACAAGAAGCTCAAGAGTGTTGATATCTCCTTCGTGTAATCCTATGGATTACGTGATTGGAATCCAAAACTTACTCCATCCAACTAAAGGGGGGTCCAAGAGAAGACAAAACATACTAATTATGATTGTAGGCGCGAAGCAAAATGACATTATCCAATTCTCCAAAGGGGAAGGCTTCATAGCAATAATTATGGATTCGACGCCCTTAAAAGAAAAACAACTATAGTTTTAGTTTTAACCAAGGAGTTTTACCACTACCTCCTTATAGAATTTCTTAAATGTAGTACTAGTTAACAAAACAATCCACTCTTCCAAAAGCATACAAATGAGACACAACAAGGGGCCATTATTCTACCGAACAAAACTTATCCTAATCGTCAACTTCTCTACATAATATAAGGAAAGGCTAAACCCAAAAGTCATTAGTAATTTTTTTATATATTTCCGACAATGTCAATAAGTATTAAAAATAAAAATTTATTTCCTTAACAAGGCCACAAAATGGGACCGTTTAGTAACCAAGTTTGAAGTATAAGTTATTCGAGTTCGAAAACAAAGGGATTCGATACACAGGTGGGGTAATAACACCAATGACGCCCTAGACTCAAAAGACCTTACCACAAGTGCGAGCACAAAAATAAGAACCAACACACAAATCCATCAGGAAGGTTACGTAGTGCAGTCAGGCCTGGAAGTTCTATGAGCTCCTTGCCAATGGTAAAGAAGATGGAAGTTTTACCTGATCCATTTGGGCTTATCAAGGAAATGTCTAGCAATATCAAACAGATGAATATAATAGCCACCTATTATATTATCGTTGTAATCAGCTGTTATCTAACTGGAAACGGGTTCACGAGTCCAATACCATGGATTCACCTATAACCTTTGTTTCATTCCAGCTATTAATAACTTGCTCGCGACCCTTAAATAAAATTGAAGATATTTCGTTCAATAAAACTTACAATGTCTCCCCCTTACTTTAATAAAACAAGAGTTTGAACCAGGTAGTAGGTATGGTAATTCTTTCAACACGTAGAGGCCAAAGTAGATGTCAGGTTATTCATCCTCTAGAACTGGGTACAAAAGTCAACCATGAACAGTTCTAAAACAAGACCCTAATGTCATTTTCTAACTAAACAGAAAGTAAGGAATGCCCACATGCTTAAGACAAGTTTTAGAACACAATGTCACTATTAATGTACTTTTTAGCAAAACAGGAGAGCCCTAAATAGGAAATACGTACTTCATTCAAGCAAATAGAGATATGAAGGCATTAACCTTCCGTACAGTAAGCCTTCAATTACAAAATACCATCACAGAATTATTTTAAAAGAGAGTCATACAAGCAAATGAAACTCTATAATATTTCCTTCCCTACGAACTAGTCTGCATCACTCAATATTGCAGTATCCCATTTAGACAAATATGAAATAGAGTAAGCTATAAGAGAGGAAAAGAACATTCTAAGAAAAACCAGCGAAATTAGGAACGAGATTTAAAGGAACAACCAACACAATTAGGCAGCGATATAAACAACCACGAAAACATTTTGTCTAGGCGCCATTCAAGAGGAAAGAATAATTAATTTCAAGATATTGAAAGAAGGTAGGAAAGCTATTACAAGGAGTAGAGCTAACATTCCTGATTATAATTCTTCCAATCTAACAAACACGTCGACCGGGGGCTCGAGCAACAGCAACACAACCTGCGCAACTTCTCTTCCTCAGCCTGCTGAAGGTCCAAACTCTGTTAACGGCCATGCTCTTGATTTCATAAAATCAATTGATATAGTCTGACAATGTGCATCTCTGCCCATAGTACTGATGGGGTCGCATGTTAAACCCTCGTTTTTTCAATATCCATCGGAGATCTTCTGGTGACACCCTGAACTCCTCTTCCCAAGAAACTTGTTGCAAGTCTGGGATGCATAAGCTGGGAGGGTTTCTCAGGAAAGGAAAAAGATCCAAAGGAGTGGTGAAAAGACTGTTCTGAGAGAGAAGGGTTTTGCAATCAATCCAGCAACTTCAGGGACACTCTGAAATTACATGTCTAGTTTTCCTTTGATATGCCATAAAATCCTCTCCTTTTTGACTTACCCATCCTCAATAAGGTTGACCAGTCACAAGAAATGACTTTGAGTGTCAGCTATTTTTCCATAAGAGCCCCCAGTTCTCATGCAATCCCTCCTTCCTAGTGCCAAGCATCCCCATGTGGTGAATATCAGCTACAACATGGCAACCCCATGATTTGCAGATAGGACAAAAGCAGCCACAAAAGATGACCTCACGCCCACAATGGACTTCTGAAAGGCATCTACCGTAATGGATACTATAAAGCTTTTCAGCGTCAGATTTGGGGACACCATAAAAACTGTAGTATTTGACGACAACCCAAGATGAGCGCTGTTCCAGATAGCAGAGCTAGCTAGCAAATTGCTAGATGCCACAGATGACCTTCAAGTCGTGATGATCCCCTTGGGATTTTGTCTAAAACCACCATCCCTAGCATCACTTGGAATCGTTGCTACAAAACATAAGAGTCTCCGCATGTACTGGAACTTCGGATCACCCCAATGGCACAGTCAACCATGCTTGCTAGGTCCATGATCCCAATTTGGAGACTCGGACTTCAAAAGTATTCGGTTCTAACAGATTTTAATCAGCGAGTCAGCCAATTCATAATCAGGCGTGAGTAGGTCACCAAAAGAAGACAAAACCCGGGCATACGTTGAATAAGCAAAAGAAGATGACTTTATGGACCAAGATAATCAAATATCTCTATGGTACAGGTCCTCTAGCTGAAGCAGGGCCACAGGACAATAGCTTCAACTCTTTGGCCAGCATCTCAATTCAAATTCTCAGCCTGGCTCCTACATGACTGAAAAGAGCTCATCTGGCACATCCAGAGTGCTTGCATCCTACCTCGACAAGTTATACGAACATGTGCTCTTGTGTAAAAGAATCATTGACATTCCCTAGTCAGGGAAGAGCAGCTACATCCACTTAGCTCCGCGCTAGGCCTGGTAGGCAAACTCCTATGAACACTGAGCCATTTGATTTCCTCATATACGCCGCAACCAAATCTATCCCACTGATTTCATCATTGTGCATATTTGAGTTACTGACATTCACAACCAGGTCGGTGCTGATGAATAGATTATATAAGAGTCTGTAGCTTGCAAGGGAATTTGACAAGCTTTTGCTTAGTAAGCCAGCAAACGCGCACCATGCCCATTGCCAACTTAGTGACTCGTTGAAGAGCTCCACCATAAGTTGCTCAATTGGTATGAATGTGCTATGCATGAATATTCTGATATGAGAACAGATCTACCTCTACGAGATCACTCTTCCATGAGTTACATGCCGTCAAAACAATGTCTCAGTGGAAGGAATCTTTGCAAACAAATTTCATTAGGTCTCCTGGTAACACTCTCACTGTCACATAGTCGATTTAGACAAAAATATCTTGAAGGAGAATCCTCGAATCTGGATGATGCATTCTATACTGCATACCGAAACAACATAGTTGGACAACCTACCTGTTGGAAGCACTCAAAAAGGCTTCAACTCAAACTTGTAACCTCTCTGTCGCCTGGCTATCTCCTGCTGCAAGGTTGCTGCATGCACTGATCCCAGACAAGAACACACCTCGCAACACTCAAAGAACAACAAGAGGCAACACCAACGGTTCCTTGGCTTCGCCCTGGCTTGCAGCTGGAGCACTTACTCTCTCTCGAGACTTCACTAATTTTCTGAGCCAAGTTTACCTCTCCAGCCTGTAGCTGCTGCATATAGGGCAAAGACTTCCTCAAGGAAACTCCATTAGGAGAATTGTAGTGGCCACACTCCACTGAGGAGCCCACGCTATACAGGGAAGAATGCCCGAGTAAAACCACATCTACCCACGCCACATCAGGGTGATAGACCTTCATTTCACCAAATTAGGGGTTTCCACTGTCCCCAAGATGCCAGTGCAGAGCTATGCGGCCATCAAGGAAGTCAAAGAAATTAGAGCAGGCCATAAATGAGATGACAGGTCTGAAGTGGTTGAAAATTTGCTAAGAAGAGACATGCGGCCAACTGCTCCCCCACTGTACGCATTTAAAGACCAATAGGAAAGGGACCAACAGGTCCTTCTGCCAAAAAGACTGAGAGGTACAGGCTAGCTTCCTCCATAGCCTAATTAAAGGCACAGGTCTCCTTACCTACCGCAACATTTGTGCATAGTGTAAGGATGTAGAGCATTTTAATAATTTATGTTTTCTATTATTAAGTATGGCTGCAAGGCATATATACAATACATGTCTAGACTTGCTAATATCCCCATCCTTTACTTTTGTTTAATAAACTAATGCTGACCGATCTATTTAGGTTTATTTGGTCAATTTACAACAATGCTTCTCTAATTAATCATGAATATATTTTGTTTGGATCAAATGAGTTAAGTTGAAAATGCATCCTCATCTTGCCATTATCCAACCAAAACAAAGAAAAGGAAAGAGGAGTTTAACATAACTTCAGAAAAACTAGTGTCCATGAAGGCTGTCCTAGAAGCTTCAGTGTAGATAAGACGACTTGGATGCCGATACCACTGGGGACAAGTCAGAAATCTGGATTTTAGTACACTCTTGCAAGTCGAAAACCAGGTGCGAAGGCAGGAATCCACACATTCAATCGGTTACTAGGGCGACAAATTTCGGGCATTATGCACATAGCATACAATGACAACCAATACACCTAGCAGAAGTAAGGTGAATATTGGGCAAGAGGCAAATCCCTAAGGCAGCATGTTTACATTGCATGCACATAGATTCCCAATGAAAGAGCGTACAGGAATCTCCAGTTGAGTGCAATGAGGCTATGGACAAGCCCAAGTGAAACATATGGTATTTAGATTCGGGATGCAGTAATCATTTGACAGGTAATTTGGATGTGTTTTCATATGCTTGCATGATTCCATATGAGTTCAAGATTAAAGTTAGACTTAATAAGGGACAAAAATGTCACTATTTGTTGGTTACTTAGAGGAAACAAATTTATTTAAGTTATTTGATCCTATCAAGGGGGAGCTGAAATTAATGCCTGATATATATCAGTCGTTGATAGTCTAAAACACAGTTTGTGGAGGATTGGACAATTGATACAAATGGAAGCTATAGAGAGTAATTTCATAATTACAATGCCGCTATCCCTATTTTGGATAAGCTTCCATGTAGTATGAAGTTATTTCCAACACTACAATATAACTACAAACCAAATAGCTTCCATTAAAAATAAGGCCATCTATCAGATGGAAAAACAACACATGTTGCAGATCATGAGCTACACCTTCATGTCACATTCAAGGAGTATCTTTCAAGGTTGAAGATCCACACCAATCATGGAGTAGCCAAAGATAGCTTCAAAAACATCTACACCAACATCTACATCAATATGGTATCAAAACAGCTGACAGAAACACCATCTAGACAGCTACAGAGTAGTTCTTCATATCTACGGAAATGTCCAAGACAACCACGGAAAAGGACATAACAGCTCAAAAGAGGAAAAGGATGTTTTTGTAGAAACTCAAACAACGTTTCAATCAATGGTAAAGGATTATTCTTGGCTATGGAATTTTAGATTTGGGCATTTATATTTTGAAGTGCTTAAATTACTACATATGAAGAATATGGTAAAAGTTTTTCCATTAATTGAGAAACCAAAAAGAGTTTGTGAAGGATGTATTATGGGAAAGCAACATAGAGAGTCATTTCCGGTTGGTAAGGCAAATAGAGCTATAGATCCACTTGAGATTGTGCATTCAGATATTTGTGGGCAAATGCAAACACCATCTATAGGAGGCTGTACTTATTTTCTTACTTTTATTGATGATTTCACAAGGAAAAGCTGGGTTTATTTCTAGTAGTTCAAGGAACTTGTGGAGAATCAAAGAAGCCACTACATCAAGGTTCTAAGGACAGATAGAGGCGGTGAATTTATATGTAATGAATTTATAATTTTTTGCAGATCTCATGGCATACACAAGGAATTTATAGCCCACCATACACCTCAGCAAAACAGTGTGACAAAGAGAAAGAACCCAAAAATAATGGAGGTGGCTCGTAGCATGATGGTAGCTAAACATCTACCAAATGAATATTATGTTGAGGCAGTGGCAACTACTATTTATATCATGAATAGGTGCCCAACAAAGAGCGTAAGGAACAAAGTTCCTCAAGAGGCATGGACAAGAAGGAAACATAGTGTTTCTCATATGAAGGTATTTGGATGCATAGCATATGCGCAGTTTCCAGATGAGTTGAGAAAGAAGTTAGATAATAAAGGAAAAAAATGTATATTTGTTCGTTACTCACAGGAAACAAAAGCATATAAGTTGTTTGATCCTATCAATAGGAATGTTATAATCATCCGTGATGTTCAGTTTGTGGAGGATGAAGCAAAGGATGGAAGCATAGAGAGGAGTGTCAGAATTGCAGCTATTGTCTCAAATGATAGTATGGCAGATGAAGTGTTTCTAACACCAAATATAACTCAAACAACAGCTCCTTCCAATCCCGGGATGGTGCCACAAGTTGTAGATCAAGCTACACCTTCATTCACACTAAGGAGATCTTCAAGGTTGCTATTGACACCAAAAGGACAGCAAAATTCACAAATCAATTGGTATCCTTGGAGCAACACCATCTAGCACTCCAAGTAGTTCTTCATCTCCGGATCCAACTCTAGCAAGCATGATGCCACGAAAAACAAGGAGTTTGAGTGAGTTGTATAATATTGACACAACTAATTCATTTTCAACTTTTCCTTTATTTTCTCATATTTATGATCCATTAACATTTGAGGAGGCTGTGAGTAGTGATATATGGGCAAAAGCCATGGATGAGGAGATTGAATCCATTGAAAAGAACCAAACATGGGAGTTGGTTGATTTTTTGGAAGGAAAAGATGTAATTAGTGTCAAATGGATTTATAAGACTAAACAAGATGTTGATGGGAAAGTTAAAAAGCATATAGCAAGGCTTGTTACAAGGGGCTTTACATAACAACCCAGTATAGAATTCAATGCAGACATTTTCTCCTCTTGGTCGGATTGGATACAGTGTAGGACTGTTTTAGCTATTGCTGCCCACAACAAGTGGCCTGTATATCTAAATGGATGTAAAGTCTACATTTTTAAATGGCTATTTAGAGGAGGAAGTGTATGTGGAACAGCCACAAGGTTATGAGCTACCAGGATCATAAAGACATGGTGTATAGGTTGAAGAAGACACTTTATGGATTAAAGCAAGCTCCAAGAGCTTGGTATAGCCACATTGACTCCTATCTCATTTAAAATGGTTTCTAAAGAAGCGGTTGTGAACCAACATTGTACATCAAAGTCAATAGGAAAGGTAACATTTTAATTTTTTACTTGTATGTGGATGATCTAATATTTACCGGTGATCTAAACATAGATTCTTTCAAATCAGTAATGAATAATGAATTTGAAATGACTGATTTGGGTCTTATGAGGTATTTCTTGGGGATTGAAGTCCATCAATACAATGATGGTATATTTATTTCTGAATCTAAATATGCAAATGAAGTTTTTAAGAGATTTAATATGGCAAAGTGCAAGGTATCCCCAACACTGGTTATGAAAGGAATGAAATTAAGCAAGGAAGATGATGGAGCATGTGTGGATTCTACATTGTTCAAGAGGTTGGTTGGAAGCCTTATGTACTTAACAGTGCCATAAGGTTGGATATTATGTATGGTGTAATTCTGATTTCAAGGTTTATGGAGTCTCCAAAAGACTCACATTGGCATGTCGGTAAGAGGATATTGAGGTATGTGAGTGGTACAAAGGATTTTTGTATATTGTATTCCACTTTAGATGATTTCAGCCTTGTTGGGTACACCGATAGTGATTTTGGGGGCATCATAGATGATAGGAAAAAGTACTTTTGGGTATACTTTTCACTTTGGTACAGGTGTTGTGTCGTGGGCATCAAATAAACATCCCATTGTGACTCTTTCTTCAACTGAAGTTGAGTATGTGGCAGCCACTAGTACTGCGTGTCAAGTTGTTTGGATGTGAAGGATGTTGAAATATTTAATGCATGATAAAAAAGAAGCCACTACAATATTTTGTGATAATAGTTAAGCCATAGCATTATCTAAAAATCATGTGTTTCATAAGAGAACTAAGCAAATTGATACAAGGTATCATTTTATTAGAGAGCTTGTAAGCAAAAAAGAAATTTGTCTTGATTTTTGCAAGTCTGAAGATCAGTTGGTAAACATATTTACAAAACCATTGGCAAAAGAGAAATTTGATTATTTACGAAGTGGCTTAGGAGTTTGTGAGTTTGCACAAGTTAGCAGCTCCAGAAAAATTTCAGTTAGCTCCCAAAATGTTACAACAGTTTTTGAACAAACTTGATACAAATTTCTGATGATCTCCAGCTGTTCATAATTAAGGGGGAGTCTTGGAAAACCAAGTTAGGCATTAATTGTGTCAACTAATATCTATGTCTTCCCTCCAGATTTAGTTCTTTGACATCTCAGATTTTTATTTAATTATGACAGTTGCATATTTACTTTTTGGTTGAAAATTCTCCTTGATTATCTCTTGTCGAGAGATTTTGTGTTGCACTTGTAAGCAAATTTTTTGTGTACGTGAATGTTATTAAAAGTATCATGTTTTATTTTTTAGATAGTAGGAGGAAAAATTAGATTTAGGAGAAGACAGAAAAGTGTGCACAGTCCCAGCTCAAGTCTGGACTAGTTTTGCTGAAATGAAAAACTACATTATCAATGTTGTTATTGTATGCATGAAAGTTTTGTGTGCAGCTATAGCTGTTGTTCATTCTTCGAATATATATCTGTATTGCTGAAGCAATTTGATGCCCAGATCTGTGTTATTTGCAGCCAAGCGTGTTATTTTATTTTTCTGTTATAAATTTCTATAGCTTCTCCTTTTCCCCCTATTTTGCATCATCTAAATCCGCTGCATTTTTTTTTCTATTGTTGTTTATAGTTTCTATAGATTCTACAGTTTCGGTATATCCTCGCATTCCCTTCATACTAAAATTCCCTACCGAAGCACATGCTTTCTATTTTAGTGATCAAATCATGTCTATCTCTTAGGAAATATTCAAGATTCACATGATCATAAGTGAAATGAACATGAATTATACCAACCAAATGTTTAGCCATGATTAATCCTATAATGTACATGCTGAATTACATTAGAAAACCTTACAAACAATGATTGTTTCCCACCCTAGCAAATTTGGAATCGTAATTGAAGCTAACAAAGAGAATTTTCATTGTGGCCACTGGCCTGAAAATGGTGCATGAGAGATATGATAACATAAATTTTTCAGAGACTCCATGGTGTATTTACTTTGATAAGTTCTAGAATGTAAAACTTTTAAATGTATGTAAAAATTTACATAAAAAATATTACAAGTTTTTTATATGAAAATAAAAAATGAAATAATTTATACATAAGAAAAGTGAAAATCCAAAATATGAATGGCCAAGAGACAAAAAGTGCTAGCTGATTCAACAACTCTCAAACAAGTTCAAATGAAAATCCCTTGGCCTACATAATGTTCTGGGGGACATAACTCTAATCCTTCGTTTTAGAAATCATGCATTTGGGATTGTTCAAAATAATTATTTAATATTTTCTTCCACACTTAATTTTTATGGCACTTTCCTACTTAACCAATATTCTTAATAGTGAACATGGATAGTCACAAACGTGTTCAAAATGGATGGAAACGACAAGTTTTGGTAAAAGTTGATAATTATAGAGAAATCCGTTACCTTGTATTTTGTTATTTAAAATAAATTTTATAAATTCCAATGTGAATCCACCAATGATATAATGTAGTAACAGAAGCTACCTACATGAAGTGCTACTCTTAGGCATTTCAATCAATTGAAAAAAAATTGTATACACCACGATCTTAACTCCTCTTGTTTTATCCTTATTACTGGTACCACTTTCGACTCAGATGATAAAATTGTAGCAACATAATCCTTACATTTAAAAGAAAAATACATTCTTATTTTTATCTCTTTTATTTCTATTCCAACGATTATTAACAATTTAGCACATAATGGAAAAAGAAATATTATATGACATTTAAATATCTTCAATAGAAGATTTATTACTTTTAAGAAATTGTTGTCAAAATTTCACCCCCCCTGGGTAATTTTGATAACATGCATCAGAATATTCAAGTCCCAGGCACATTGATTGATTCAGAGAAAACATCATGTTTTTGAGGTTCTCTCAGATATTTTTCTAACTCTCATGTCCAGGTAGTTAGGAGCAAGCTCTGAGAAAACGCGGGAAAAGGTTGCAGAAGGCAAGAAGGTTGATCCAGAAAAAATGGTGAAAATCGGCTAAGTCCTAGTCCTAGGAGCAATTGGGACATCTGGGACAAAAAGGCGGGGATCGGCCGAAAAGCCTCCAAGCGGCCCAAATAGCAACAGGGACATCTGGGACAAAATTACGCGGTGGGTGCGAAATGCCGGTTCGACCGAGAGAAAATCGACTAACTGCTGAGAGGGACAGTTCGGGACAAGTGGGACAAAAAGGCGCGAACCGGCCGAACCGGGCGAAATCAGCACAAACAGTCTGAAACACAATGGGACAAGCGGGCCGCGAGTATGCAAACCAGCCGAACCGAGCGAAAAAGGTCGAGGCAGTCCAAAGCAAAGTGGGACATTTGGGACAAATGGATGCGAACCGGCCGGTTCGCGCGAAATCAGCACAAGGAGCACTAAGCATTTGGGACATCCGGGATGACAAAGATCCCCTTGATGGTTAAGCCTACAGAAGAGGCTGAGGTTGAACAAATGGTGGTGAGGACTGATTTTGTTGGAGAAGAAGATCTTGCAGTCCCAACTTGTCCTCTAGAGCAACAAATTGAAGAGTTTGACTTGACAAAATTCATGCTGGAGGAGGAGTTCAATCAAGAGCAAGATTCTCTTCAAACATTGGAGGAAGGAGAAGCTGCTCCAAATCCAAAAGAAGAGGAGCACATTCTAGCTGTGGAGGAGAAAAGTGCAGATCCAAGGGCTTTGAGCACAAAGCAGGCTACATAAGAACCTTCAGTTCTTCTTTCCACTTCATCTCTCTCAAGTTCTATTACTGAAAAGGAGTTTGATCTCTCAAACTCAATATTGGAGAGTGAAGGAAACCATGGTGGTCAAGTTGCATATCAAGAGGACACCATGGAGGAAGTTGAACACGAACAGCGGGACAACAATGAGGCAGTTTACCTGTCAGATTTGGAGGACTGTTTTGATGGAGAAGAGCCAGTTGAGTTTTCACCATTCTCTCTTTCATCATCCACATTCCAAACACAAGAGCCTGCTGCCATGAAGGAGAACTTTCATTTGCAGCAGCCTGCATCTTATAGCAGCCCTTTGGAATCAAAATTGGAAGATTCTAATCTTCCCTGTTCTTCATTGGAGGAAGAGAAAGGACAGAAGAATTTCACCATTTCTTCCACATCATCCATTCAAGAGGGTCTACAAGAAGACTCCATTCTTGGAGTTGAAAATCACAGCAATGGGCATACTCAAAGGACCATACCTTGCCCAATCAGGTATTTGGCTTCATTGGAGCCAAAGGAGAAGCCACAACCAGTCATGCTTGCTTCTGAGCATGAGGATGAGCTACAAAGTACCAAGGATCAGCTGCCATACCTCTCCAATCCAAATGCAGAGCAACTAAAAGAGGTATTGGATTTTTCAGTTGATACCTTGATGATTTGGATAGAAGACCAGCTTCTTGTTGATTTTCCATCCATCCAAACAGCCATGATCAGTGCCAAATCAATTGCATGGCTACCAATTTTGAAGAAAGGAAGCTATTTCTCACAACCAGTTGCAGGGTTTGTTTAGCTTGCCTTTGCTTCCAGCTAGAGTAGAGTAGGTAGATTTGCTTTCAGTAGAAGAAGTGCTCGTGCACACTCTGCATGTTCCATTTGGGGCATGTATGATTTTCAGTTCTGTACATAGTTTTGGTGTTGCTGGTTTTGCTCTGGCACAGTTCATTTCAGTGGTTTTGGTGAGAACAACTCCATGCCCAGTGGTTTCTAAGTGGCTCAAAGGGGAGATTTTCAAGTTCAGATCAGTTTTCAAGCTTGCTTATGACTCCATGCCCAATGGATTGCTTCAGGCTACTGGTCTTTTCATCTAGCAGGCAGATGACCCCACTAAGTCGCCAAACTGTTGTCAAAATTTCACCCCCCCTGGGTAATTTTGATAACATGCATCAGAATATTCAAGTCCCAGGCACATTGATTGATTCAGAGCAAACATCATGTTTTTGAGGTTCTCTCAGATATTTTTCTAACTCTCCTGTCCAGGTAGTTAGGAGCAAGCTCTGAGAAAACGTGGGAAAAGGTTGCAGAAGGCAAGAAGGTTGATCCAGAAAAAATGGTGAAAATCGGCTAAGTCCTAGTCCTAGGAGCAATTGGGACATCTGGGACAAAAAGGTGCGGATCGGCCGAAAATCCTCCAAGCAGCCCAAATAGCAACAGGGACATCTGGGACAAAAGTACGCGCGGTGGGCGCGAAATGCCGGTTCGACCGAGAGAAAATCGACTAACTGCTGAGAGGGACAGTTCGGGACAAGTGGGACAAAAAGGCGCGAACCAGCCAAACCGGGCGAAATCAGCACAAACAGTCTGAAACACAATGGGACAAGCGGGCCGCGAGTACGCGAACCGGCCGAACTGGGTGAAAAAGGTCGAGGCAGTCCAAAGCAAAGTGGGACATTTGGGACAAATGGATGCGAACCGGCCGGTTCGCGCGAAATTAGCACAAGGAGCACTAAGCATTTGGGACATCCGGGATGAAAAGACGCGAAGGGCGCGAAAGAGCCGGCAGGGCCGAGAACCAACCAGATCATGCCATGTGTCTCAAGGAGAAAAGTCAAAAGTCAAAGGGCAAGTTTTAAAGGGTCAACCCGAACCAATGGGATAGTGCCACGTGTCCCAGTAAAGGGCCCCACAAGGAAATTTCAAAGGAAATCCCACGAAAGATGGAGGAGAGAGAATTTCTCGTCCAATCAGAGCCTGCCACGTGTCATCTAGGTGGCAGAGCGCGGAAAATATTTCAAAATCCGTTTTCTCCTGTTTCGTGCCCTAATTCTTCAGATCGCCATAACTTTCGATCCAGAGCTCGGATTTGCACGTTCTTTATATCAACGGAAAGATGGTGAAATTATCTACACGATTATGGGATAAATCTCGAGGTTTGGTGCAGTCTGAAGAGAGAAAATTGAGAAACGGCTATGACGCGTGTTCATGGCCAGAAATGACATTCCAGCGACCAGATTTAATGCAGAATGGGTCGTATTCTCCTGTAATCTGGTCAAGGTAACAGGGTATGGGTTTGTAAGGTACCCCATGCTGATTTAATGCACCTGCAGTCATGAGGAATGGGCTTGCATGTTTTCCTACGTTTCTGTCCCCTGGGCTCGACCCATGCAATGTAAAAGCCAGATTTGGCTCATTTTGAAAAGAGGTTGTTCATTCTTTCTGCTCTGCCCTCCCTTATTTTCTTCTCTAGGGTTGAAAATGGAGTTCGAACCTCCTCCCTTGCTCTGTAATGGTGTTTTTGCCTTTTACTAATGGAATGATGTTCTGTGCAAACTTCTGGAGCAACAAAACGTGTTTTGTGATGCATCTGTCCATCCTTCCTCATTTTTTCTTGTTCTCTTCTTGCCTCTCTTCATTGCAGGTATTTGTGCATGTTTGAATGTTCATTGCAGGTCTGGAGCTGTGTTCATGGAGTTTTGGGACATTTTCTATGTGAAATCTATCCTTGGGCCTATGATGCATCTGTCCATCCTTCCCATTGCTCACCTCTCTTTGTCCCATGGCAGTTTTGATAGATGTCCAACATTCTCCTTTCGATGCATCACCATCTTTAGTTAGTTTCAATTTTTGCACTTCTGCCCGTCTCCTTGCAAGTTAGAATAGGATTAGGATCTAAACCTCTGTAGTTTTGCAAAATATAGATCTAAATCAGAGGAGTTTGAGGAACCAGCCTCTAATCTGGAGATTCCTCTCTCGGTTTCACAAGTCCCACGCTTGGAGAGAGGTTTCCATGTTGTGCAATCACACTGGATGCCTGAACATCAACCTAGAAGCCTGATGTGCGTCCAGGGGTGCTGTGATTTTGCACTAACAGAAACATTTTGGGAGTCATCATCTTGAATCCCTTGTTGTCCAAAGAAATAACCATAATTTTCTCTGAGAAGGATGTGTTTGCATAATGAGCCATGTGCGTAATAGGGGTCAGAACACAATCTTTGTGTGACTGTGATCTATCTTACACCAATGATAGCTAAACCCTTTTACTGCAGTCATAAATAGTTTATGGACTTGTAAAACATTTTCATTTTTTATATAATCCAAATAGTTTAAAATTTTAATAATGATCCTGCTGGTTATTCTTTTCACTAGAAAAATAAGGCATTTCTAGCCATGTTAGCTATTATCACTAGTTTTGTGTGGTTTCAAGCTCTTATAAGATTGTTCCAGACCAACTCAAGGTTATTTCACATTGTACTATACTCTAATGGTGTAGTTCTGGGTGAAACTTGCATTTCTAATTTTTTATTTAACATCTAATTACAAAATCCATACCTAAAAATGTACCTCCAACAATTCCATACGCTTGGATAGATGTAAAAAATGTTCTCCTACCATCTTTCCTCTCTAGTTACAAAAGGTCTGGTTAGTCTTTGCTATTTATAGTAGACCTATGATTATAAATCTAAAACTTAGAAACTCTAATAATAAATGAACTCAAACTCATAGAAACTCCAATAACAAATGAACTCAAACTAAATGGGTACAACATGTTGGTGCTCAATTTGATCTCACACGTTTTTTCCTTGAAATTCTTCAATCTGCGGGCTCTGTTGTATTTTCTATCTCCCTGTATTGATGCGTAGAAGATATTTCCTCCATTTGGTTGCCATGATCAATCCTTTCATTTGTTCAAGGATCGCATTAAGTCCAGAATTTGTTTTTTGTTCCTCTGTCCATGAGAAAAAATTTATAATTTTGGCGTAAATTCAGGTTTTTCCCTTCGTTCCATTTTTCCACAGTCATGTTTTGTTTTCCCTAACAATTTTTATCCCAACAACTATGGAAATGTGGTCCTTTATTTTTGGATGCGGCTTGGTGGGGCATTTTGAAAGTGTAAGGCCCACTTCAAATCAAGTCTTGTCCATGTGGAGGGCCTACACTCATCTGAGGATCTCACCTATGGGGTCTTGCCCTTACAGTTTCACCAAGGAGACATGTGGAGGCTTCCACTGGCTCCTCTCTATACTTAAGACTTCTCAAGTAACTTTCTAAGGTCTAGGACACGTGAAGGACTCACGCCTATTTCCAAACCTGCACTTGAATTTTTCTTTTGAAAGAGCACCAAGCGGACATGTGGAGGCTTCCGATGGATTTTCTCATACTTCAAAATTTTTCAAGTTTCTGGTGTAACTTTGTTGGAACCTAGACATGTGTAAGGCCCCATGCTTTTTTGTAAGTCCTTTTTTTGAGCTTTATACTGAAAAAGTGCCGAAGAGACACGTGGAATGATTCTACTAGCCCTGCCCATACTTAGACTTTTCATCAGCTGAGGAAAATTTCTCAGAAGCTAGTCACATGGCACCTTCCACTGGTCCTTAAACTCTTTCAATAACTTTGCTGGACTAAAACATGTGGTGAGCTTGTGCTTGTTTGCTGTCTCTGGTTTTAGGCACCATATCAAAAGTTCCCTAAAGAGACACATGGAGGATTCCGTTGGCTCTTCTTTATATTGAGACTCTTTCAAAGGCCAAGGAACTTTCTTGGGCCCAGGGCACGTGATGAGCCCAGGGCACGTGGATAGCCTGCGCTCGTTTGAGGTCCCGCATCTAGTCTAAATGTTTGACGTTGCACCAAATAGACACATGGAAGCTTCCACTGGACCTTCCCATACTCTGAGATTTTCAACAATCGGTGTAAATCTCTAGGGTTCTCAACACGTGGAAGGCATGTGCTCATTTGGGAACGTACCTCTAGACTTCACCTTCGTAGTTGCACCAAGGAGACACGTAGAGCCTTCCGCTGGGTCCTCTTTACTCTTGGCTGAATCATACCCACAACATAGATATATGATATAATCCATGTGAGGGAACTCATTTCTGAGAGGCACGAATGTAGGTATCCATGTAAGGGCACTCATTTCTGAAGGTATATTCTCAAAGGTGAAAAGTATTGCTTGTCAGATCAAGCCATATGGAGCCACCTAAGAATTATTAAAAGGGGGATTTCCTGCATGAAAGAATAAAAGAATGATTAGAAGGACTGTCAAAAAATGGCATCCTAGTCATAGTTAAGGGTCTAATAAATGTGATCAGTTCATGATACATCCAACCGGCATCTTTTCGGGTGTAAATTTGTTAAAGATCACTTTCTGGAACAAACTTGTAACAAACAAAGGATTCCTCAAATATTCTTCTTTTTTGGGGGAAAAATTTGGGATGAGTGAGAAAGTGAATTGTACAAATGCAAAGAGAATACTCTTGTAAATGATCAGAGGTTAACTTTTTTGAGAAAGTATGAGAGAAACCATTTTCCCGAGAGACCTTCTGAGAGACTAGTTCATTTTCCCATGTCTTTGGATTCAATCGCGTCAAAGTTGTTGCAAGTGTACAACCATTGATAGGCTCTGAGATTGTTTAAGAAAATTTCCCCTACTGATGAATCTGATGAACTTTGAATGACTTTGTGTTGATCATTTGCATTATTGTCTCTTCTTATATTTCAGAATGTTTTCAAATAGTTTTTCTTATTCCTATTGCAATCTTATGTTAAAATCTCTTTGAGTCAAATAAGATCTCATTTATGTGTTATTATTGTGGCATTTGCAATTTCATTATGAGAAGATCCTTCATCTGGTAATGAAATAAACAATTAAAAATCACTTTACTCTCACTATGTTGATATAGATTATTTGTAAGCCTGTGAGTGTATCTTAGGTACGATGAACCAGGGATTTCTAGCATTTAATTAAGTCTTTAGCATGAGCCTTTATGTTAAATTCTTGAATATTGTGTGAAACTATGTGGCTCTGGGCCTCCATTGATGCATACCTTCTGCTTGAAGGAATATTTTAGTTGTCCTGAAGCATTCTGTCTGTGAGTTTTCCAATTTTTGTAAATGCCATCAAAGATCTGGTATAATTGACTCTATCTTGCTTAACTTCCCACCAATAAATATCTCAAACTACGAATCCTACATGAACTACCCCTATTTGTACTGTGTATCCACAAATGAACAAATTGCATTGCTAAAGTATGTAGGGACAGTCAGGATTCATTTATTATCTTTAGTAACCCCGAACCTTTGCCCAGGAAACATATCCACTCTCTAGTGTGACAACTCGTGAGAGTTAGATTGTTTTGCATTGATCATATTTCCTGAAGGTTCTCATTAAAATTATGTAGAGAAGGATCTCTTGATGTCCTTCATTGACATGGGTTACATAATGAGTCCTCTCACTATGGTTGAAAGCACAACCTAAAGCAGTGAGGGTAGATCAAACCTCAGTGAGGTGCTATCTACTTCTCCAATGCATGAGTGATAAATAGTCAGAGGAATCCCATCCCCGGATACAAAATGAATCACATCGTGGTCCGTCTGTCTCTAAGCATCCTGTCAGTTTCATGATGCTGCTCGGCCCTCGCAAGAGAATCAATTTAGATACCAACAATTTTTAGAAACAAACAGTTTTCACATTCTTGTTTCTAAGTTACTTAAGTTAATAAAATAAATTTATTTTATCCCCATTATAATAAAATAATTAAAACCCTCATTACCTTTTAATAATCTTAGTTATCCTAAGTTTTGGTTTAGTATCCTCTACAAAATTTATTTTGATAACATTTAATTTACACCATAGAAAAAAACTTGAACAAATTAATCTCATGGGTAAAGGGGGTCTATTTAATTAAATAATAAAGTTATTTTAATCCCACAAGGTGACTAGTGATTAACAAAAATAACAAGGTCCTCAATTTACCAAAAGGGTTAGATAAATAATCCCACCCCCTATACAACTCAAGTGCCCCCCTAAAAGTCAACCCATGCATTTAAAATTTAAAATTTTAATTTTAATCAACCACTCCCCATTTAATTTTTTGTAGGGATGAATCGAATCCATTGGATGAATTCATTTGGGGCCACAAGATCAAAGGATTCCACTAACCCTAAGTTTACTTATGAAAGATTTCTTTCTCTTGTATTTGACTTATTATGTTTTTTTTTTTTGCAGATTGGTGGAGGAGAAGGAGGAAGCCATTAGAGGCCATCTCAAGCTTTTGGAGAGGCATACATGCTTCATTTATTTTCATATTTTTTTTCACACCCTTATTTAGGGTTTCAATGTATTCAAATATTAACTATTTAGTTCATATTTTTTAAGATTTGCCCAATTGGACATATGGGTTTTGCCCCATTTTAATTAAATGATTTAATGGTATGTGTTTTCATTTGTGTAAGAGAACATACATACATACATACATACATACATACATATATGTATGTATGTATGTATTTTTGTAGACACACACTCACACACACACACACACACACACACATCATTTAAAATTTTAAATGATTTAAGACTCGAAATTACACAAAGATTATAGTGAATATATATAAATTCTTTATATATGTCTTTATGTTTATATATATAAACAAATTAAAAGAATGTAATACTCAGCCGCGGGTTTATGTTTTACACAATTCGCAAAGGAAATTGCACAGTGATTTATTTAACTGTGGGAGTGGTTTTTTTTATGGTTATGTTACAATGTTTGGGGGGTTAAAGGGAGGGTCGCCGATCGCCGACCCTCCCCCCCAAACCTAATCCCTTACAAAAAAACCATGCCGCAGCCCATAAGACTTACACGCTAATCAATTCAATTCCTTTTTTTATTACTTTAATTTGTTAACCGATTCATACTTTTAGATTGTATTTTTTTAATATAAACTATGACCCGATTTTGTTTCTTTTAATCAGAATTTAACAACATTTTATTAAATAATAATCTTAATGAATCTATTAATGACTTTAATTCTAATATTACTATCAAAGTACCCTGAATAGGCTAGATATGATTATTAGAGTCAACAAATTTAAATTCCATATGTTATAAAATTCCTAGTGCAGTTTGATAGCTAATCTAGAGGATACATAACTAAATTTCCTTTTCCTTTATTATTATTTGATTGACAAACAATAGTTGTATGGGCTCCTAGAATTTTTTGACACTAAGACTTTTCACCATGGCAAATGTAGACTGAAGACTAGTAGTCAACGCATGTATTTTTATTTACTGCCATTAAGATTTACAAAGGGAATCAAGCTGATCATATCCAGTTTGACATCCTCAACTCAAGTCAAGTTGTGAATTTTGAAGAACTTTTCCATAAAAATTTGGCTGAAGCTGTTTAGGAACTTTTCTATATAATGGCCAGAGTAGAGCAATGAAATTGGACTAGCTATCCCAAGGTACAAATCATATCAATGAAAAAGGTCATGAAATATTTTCTTTTATCATCCTAGCAAGTGTACATAGATTTTCTTAAGTAATTTATGCAAAGGTTTCCCCATGGGATTTTAGGAAATAGATAATTCCAATTTTCCAATAGGAAATACAAACCCATTTGAGACAAAAAAACCAACTGAAATGAAGGCTACCAGTAGTTTTATCTTCCATCTGAAGATTCCATTATATAAGAACTTAACTGGTGTGAAAATTGTTTCTCTTCCAACTTCATTCTCCATGTGCTGTATGAAACTTGAGTTCACTAAGAATTCCTTTCATTTCAACATACATTACAACCTATAATAACCAAAAATCAATATGGATTTCTCTATAAGTTCACATCAGGGACAGATCTCAATTGAGCTGATGAGTTCCACTTGAAGTGTTAAATATTTACGAGAATGTAACTACAATAGAGGGATATTTAATCTTCCTACAAGTGCTCTATAGTTCTCAAATCTCCAACATGGCTCCATTTTTCTTCACTTGCCTGACAAAAACCAAAAATGGGGGAGAGGAAACACTCTCCAGCTAACCAAAAGGTCCAATGATGAAGAAGAAGCAATTCTTCTCATTAGCGCCCGAGCCCCAACCAAAAGAAAATGAACGGATGGAGTCAAGCTACATGAAAGCAGAGTATAATGCTTCCAAGATTTACTTTCATCAAAGGGGCAGGGCCACAAGTAATATAACCACATAAAAACACTCAGTTTTTACCAGTATCCCTACAGGACTTCCCTAAAACATATGGCATCTAGAAATAGGCCAAGTACAGATAAAATAAATGGGGCACCCTTGTGTTCCTCCCAAGGTTTTGGATGCCCACCTCTGAGAAATCCTGTGCACAATCAGATCCCCAAATATATTATGCCTTCATCACTAACAAAAAATTTATGTATCTTATGCCTCCCTCTCTCTTATGGCTCCCACAGTTTTGACACAGATCGAGAAAATAGTTCCAATTGTGGGGCATCCAAAACCCACTTCCTCCTAAACACAAGAAAATAAGCTCTTATGCCTCCCAACATATTTCATCCCCATTTCCAAATCTCAACACATTACCTAAGGTCAGATTTACTATCCAACAACTGTCAAGAAAGAACACACATCCATACAACATTGTATACATACAAGAAGACCCCAAGTACTGTAATAACTAGAGTGCAAGATCCTACCTTGCCTTGGTAAAGCACCATTTTTCAATCAAGTCCCAAAATAGTATCAAACTCAAGAAATGACAGGTGGATCCATTTCTACTCCAACAAACTTTGAACTCCAAAAAATCCAAGATCTAAAGATAAGCAATTACACCCCAGTATGACTTCCCAATAATTTCAATAAATAGAAAAGAGGAGGAGGGAGATGATGTGGTTTCATGTAGGTCATGCCACATCAGTTTCTTCTCCACTCCATGTCACCCACAGCTCATGACCAAGTGCTCTGCCATGGAAAAATAAAGAGGTTCCAGTGGTTGAGAGGTATGAAAAACCTCTTGACAGTGCACCACTTCCAACCATACCCTTTAGGACAAAGAACTTAAAGCTAGATGTAACAACCCATTAATTGCACACACGAACAACACAGGAGAATGTTGTTATCAAGAAAGTGGGATGCTAGTGCTGGGTGGACAGTGTGCAACATGACGCAACATGTCTTATGCCACCAAGGATACCAACTTGACTGTGAACAACTTGATACAAGGATGGCCATAAAGTGCAACACGGAAACATGTCCACATCTCTTTCAAGGACCCCAATAATACTTCTTCTTTTAGACATGACAACATAGAAATACCAACACAAGGACACACTTACAGTTAGGGCCAACCACAATGAGATATTCTTGAGGGTTATTTATTTTAATAAGACATTTTTCTTGACTTACATTTTCAAGGAGACTCATAGATATGATTCATACAATGTCATCTTACCAAGGTTACAAATAAGTCTGTGATTCAACTCGATTCACTGATGGCCATAATAGCAACATTTAAATGACTTCACCTATCAATGACATTTATTTGTTTAATTCACATTATTTAATAAAGGAGGTAATTTAATTCCACAAGGCCATCTATCCTCACTTATGCTACTAAAACTCGCTCATAACCTTATTACAATGATTGGAAGTTCGCTTTCAACATACTCAAGAGAAAGATTACCAAGCACCTAAAAAAAAACTGTTTAGAGGAAGAAGGTCGAGTTGAATTCATCTTTATGACCTCATTAGTTATTAACCCGAGGTTTTATATGAAGCTTGAGGATTTATAGAAGATTATTAAATATTTTTACTTAGGCTTCACTGGATGATTTTTATCAAAAGAAAACAATTTACCTTTCAAACAGGTTTGAGAGACAGATTGCAGTGGTTTCGAAACCGATTCTTCTCCTACTTATTAAATCTTATTATCTTATATCAACTAACAATTTGTTTTCACCTTAGGATCATGTCTTAAGAATTCACCATAAAAAGGATAATGTTCGCTAGTGTCAGCTAGGGATATCAAGTTATGAAAATTTTTACTTCACAAAGGATGGTTTCACTTTTGATCACTCATGGAATTATTTGATTTACAAGGGGGATCTAAACCTCTACATTTATTTCTTTGAATATAAAATTACTTTTTGTTTAGCTTCTTTAAGGGTTAACCAACCCATTACAACTTTACTTATAATATATTGTCACTACAGAGTCTTAGAAAGATTTAACTTGACAATTTATTCTCAAGATCAAAGTTTTACAATACTCATATCAATGTAAAGATTGAATACCATTTCTCACAAAGGTAAGTTACTAGTTTACGAACAGAAGGGCAAGAGAACATCATCACGAAATTTTAGAACAACCCAAGGCAAGAGGTCTTCTAAACTCCTTTGCAAGCACTATTACAAAATTTACCTCACATTGGACATTTTTACAAGGAACTTCATAAATTGCACTGATGAAACCTTTACAACTCTTTCCTTTAATCTACTCGCATAATCCATCTGCACAAATACTAGCTAGAATCAGTTCGCGAGAACTGAGCATGTTAAGGCTACACATTGCAACAGTAAGCTAACATTTAACAATATCAAGAAAGGAATGTTCTAAATTCAAAAATGGATTAAAACACAACCCACAACTCCAAAATTATTCGCATGAGAAAGAAATCTAAACCATCCAACAAGGAGAAAGTCAAAATACCAGTAAGAACAAAATCACATAAATCAAGGCAAGACCTTATGGGTTAGGAACAAGAAGGTCAAGAGTGTTGATATTTCCTTCATGTAATCCTATGGATTACGTGATTGGAATCCAATACTCAATCCATCCATCTAAAGGGGTCCAAGAGAAGACAAAACATACTAATTATGATCGTAGGCGTGAAACAAAATGACGTTATCCAAATCTCCCAGGGGGAGGCTTCATAGTAATAAGGGTTCGACGCCCTTAAAAGAAAAACAACTATAGTTTCAGTTTTAACCAAGGAGTTTTACCACTACCTTCTTATAGGATTTCTTTTTTAAACGTAGGACTAGTTAACAAAACAAATCCACTCTTCCAAAAGCGTACAAACGAGACACAAAAAGGGCCATTATTCTACCAACAAACCTTATCCCAAATCGTCAACTTCTCTACATAATATAAGGGAAGGCTAAACCCAAAAGTCGTTAATAATTTTTATATATTTTCGACAATGTCAATAAGTATTTTAAAATAAAAATAAAAATTGATTTCCTTAACAAAGCCACAAAAAGGGACCTTTTAGTAACCAAGTTTGAAGAATAAGATATTCGAGTTCTGAAAACAAAGGGATTCGATACGCGGTGGGTAATACACCAACGATGAACCAGACTCAAAAGACCTTACCACGAGTGCAAGCACAAAAATAAGAACCAACACACATATCCATCAGGAAGGTTACGTAGTGCAGTCAGGCCTAGAAGTTCTATGAGCTCCTTGCTAATGGTATAGAAGATGGAAATTTTACCTGATCCATGTGGGCTTATCAAGGAAATGTCTAGCAAATATCAAACAGATGAATATAATAGCCACCTATTATATTATCACTGTAATCAGCTGTCATCTAACAGGAAATGAGTTCACGAGTCCAATACCATGGATTCACCTACAACTTTTGTTTCAGTCCAGCTATTAATAGCTTGCTCACGACCCTTAATAAAAATTGTAGAGATTTCATTCAATAAAACTTACAATGTTTCCCCCTTACTTTAATCAAACAAGAGTTTGAACCAGGAAGTAGGTATAGTAATTCTCTCAACACGTAGAGGCCAAAATAGATGTCAGGTTATTCATCCTCTAGAACTGGGTACAAAAGTCAACCATGTACAGTTCTAAAGCAAAACCCTAATACCATTTTCTAATTAAACAAAATGTAAGGAATGCCCACAGGCTTAAACAAGTTTTAGAACACAATGTCACTATTAATGTACCTTTAGCAAAACAGGAGAGCCCTAAACAGGAAAATACATATTTATTCAACCAAATAGAGATATGAAGGCTTAACCTTCCATATAGTAAGCCTTCAATTATAAATACCATCATAGAATTCTTTTAAAAGAGAGTCATATAAGAAAACAAAACTCTATAATGTTTCCTTCCCTACGAACTAGACTGCATCACTCAATATTGTAGTAGCCCATTTAGACAAGTATAAACAGAGTAAGCGATAAGAGAGGAAAGAACATTCCAAGCAAAACCAGTGAAATTGGAACGAGATTTAAAGGAACAACCACACAATCAGGCAGTGATATAAACAACCACGAAAACATTTTGTCTAGGCACCATTTAAGAGGAAAGAATATTCATTTCAAGATACTGAAGGAAGGTAGAAAACTATTACGAGGAGTAGAATTAACATGCCTGATTATAGTTCTTTCTTCCAAGCTCTTGTTGCTCTCTCCCATAAGGCAGCTTGAAGGCATCATGCTTTTCAACATCTGAAAACCAGGGGCTGTATGGCTGTGGGAAGCATTGTTTTCTCTATGGTCTGAAATCCCTGATGTAGTCTTCGGATGACTTGGAGAAGGATCAGAGATCTCGGGTTTTTGATCCATCATCCATGAAGATGAACCCTGCTCTAGCTTACCAAACTGCTGTTGTTGTAAGTCATATGCCCCTGTTGAGGATGCATGCATTTCTTTTTACAAATGTTGCTGCTGCTCGTGATATAGTTGTCTTAGCCTTGACACCTCCTTTTTCATTGCTTCACAGTGTGCATCCTTAAAAAAAAGCTTGTCTTGTGCAAGAGCAGCAATTCTTTGCTTCAAAGCACTGTTATCAACATTCATTATAACTCTTTGATGATCCAGAAATGTCACTTGAGGAGACAGCGTCAACACTTCTGTCTGCAAGGCATTGACGCTTCTTTCAAGCTCTGAAAAGTATTGCAGCTTTCTTACTCTAGATCTTTGTGCAGAAAGCCTATTCGCTAAAATTCATTTGATCCATTTTGGATCCATGCTTGGGTCGTGTTCCATTGCTGATGATGACGGCAATTCAGTCTTGGCGGTCTGGAGTGGTTGGTCACTTTTGTTGACACTTTGTACTTATGGCTCACTTTTGAATTGGCCTGATACAGTCATTACTTTCTCTTCCATTGAAGGCTCATTGCTGCTATTGTGATCAGATGGAGTGGAGGGGTTCTCGGAAGTTGCTTTTCTGTCTGAACATCTGTTATCAAATGCAGATGTCTGATGAGTAGGAGGATTAGAAGATTGATTTGATTGACTCTTATTGAACGGCTCAACATCAGCAAACATTGACATGAGCTGCTCCTCATCCAATCAGTCAAAGTCCTGAGATCCTTTGGATGGTATAGATGCTGCACTCCTGCAATCATATTCATGTTCCTCTGCAACTCCAGGCTGTTATCATTAAAAAGCCCTGATCTCTAGAATGAGACATGAAATAGTCTCTGGGAACCCAGAACTCATCAGAAGCCTTATAGCAGGAAAAGTCCACCAAATATATGGATCTTGGACTACATATATAATAGACGCAGGCAATACATCCAACCAGGCCAGGTACAGAGAGCAAGCTCACAACATCAAAGGTGGGCTTCTCCCAAAAACTCCATATTTTTTTTTTCTCCTCAACATTCCAACCTCTGCACTGAATAACACCAGCAGAAGAGGGACAGCAAAGAAATACAGAGAATTTCTAATCAAATAATGGTAGCCCAAAATACAGGTTACATTCATTCATCCAAAACATCAGAACACAAACATTTCCAACAATACATTAATCCATCGTCAAGCAGCCACACAACAATAATGTCTTCAAACGGATATACAATACCCAGAGCTATTTCACCCAATACTGTAGATCGACCCAGTTTATAATGCAAAAGATTATTCATGCAAATACCAGATGAAATAAGTTGTTAGGAGATAGATATGGTTATTCATGCTGTGAATAACAGCTACAACGCCAACCCCATGATTTGAATCTCGGACACAAGACATAAATACTACATCACTACTGGCTCTGAAAGGCATTTACCGTAGTGATATATAAACCTTTTCCTTCATCAGATCTGGGGAAAGCATCAAACTTTCGGTGCAAACATTTCAGCTGTAGCTTGTAAGGTGTGATAATTCCAACAGAAACCTTTATGCCTGCCGACCCAATGACTCGTTGAAGAAGCCCATATAAATGCAAAGAAAATCTTGCTTCATGAATATTCTGATCTGAAACAGGTCTGCCTCCATGAGATCCTCTTCCATGAGCTTGAAGGAGAATCCCGAATTGAGAATGTATTCTATACTGAACAGAACGCAACATAGTTGGACAACCTGCTTGTTGGAGGCGCTTAAAAGGGGTTCTTCCTTACTGTAGCATGCCTGCAGCCTGGCTGAAAATGGTGGCAGGTCTCTGCTGTGGATCTCCAACAAGAACACACCTTACAGCGCCCCAGGAAGGAGGTAATTACTAATACGTCTACTTCACCAGCTGGCGGCTTCAACTCCAACCACCATACACTTGCAGCGTCTAGAACAGGTCAAAGGGAGTGGGTAGCAAAAAAAACACGTTAGATTTGCAAATCATAAGAATTAATGAAGGTGGGGCGGCTGGCAGAGGTAAGGCCAGTGGGGGAAGGCCACGCACCTAGTCTAGATGGCAGGAAGGGGGAGTGCGGGACAGTAGGGCCTAGGCAAAAGCAGATGAAATTTGATTTTAAAATAGTCCCCTCCAATCCTGCGCCACACACCTACCCCGCCATCTTTCCACGCAACCCCTCCATGCCAAGAAAGAGTTGAAGCTAATCACGACAAGGTAGGTTGGGGGGGGCATTACACTTATGAAGTATTGCATGCAGATATTGATATATATAAATTTGTAAGCTATGTTGATTTCAAGGAGTATTAAATTGATCAATGCATGTATCATGAGCAAGTTGATTTTCCTGATACTTTGATGTTTGATGAATCCTCGAGATATGTTGAAAAACTTGACATAGACAAAGGATAAAATTGAAAAAATGTTTTCAGATAGAAAATTCAATGGGAAAGAGAAACAATCGTATGACCAATTGTTAAAGACATATATGAACTGTGTAGCATGGTCATATCCAGAATCAAAGGCACTTGAAATTTTTCCATGATTGTTTTCTTTGAATCAGGGTGCACACCATTGTACATTGTATAGTCTTTTGGTTTCATTCTACTTTCGTGTTTTTCTATTTTGGTTCTTCCTGGTCCCTGGTGACCAGTTTTGGTTGGTTTCTCAGTTCTTCTTGGGAGCATTGGTTATTGTATTTCAGCTCTGCAAACTTGTTCTTTGACTCCATTTCCTAATGGATTTTTTGTACATGGTCTACTCTATTGTTCTTATGGCACTTGCAGAGAGTTCCCATCACTATGTCGGAGCCAATGTTGGTGCTCAATTTGATCTCACCCCATTTGTCCTTGAAATTATTCAATTTGCGGGCTCTTTCATATTTTTATCTCCATATATTGATGTGTAGAAGCACTTTGCTTCATTTGGTTGCCATGATCAGTCCTTTCCTTTGGTCAAGGATCACATTAAGTCCATAATTTGTTTCCTGTTCCTTCCATTTTTCCACAGTCATGTTTTGTTTTCCCTATAATTTTTTGTCCCAACATTTGTGGAAACGTTGTCCTTTCTGATTGGATGTGGCTCGATGGGGAATTTTAAAACTCTAAGACATGCTTCAACTCAAGTCTTGTCCACATGGACGGCCTGCACTCATTAGAAAATTCACCTCTTGGTTTGACATTTGGAGTTGCACCAAGGAGACACGTGGAGGTTTCCGCTGGCTCTTCTCTATACTTAAAATTTTCAATAAAATTTCTAAGGTCTGGGACACGTGGAGGGCCCACGCTTGTTTGGGGATTTGTCCCTGTACTTTACTTTTGAAGAAGCACCGATGGGATGCATGGAGGTTTTCACTGGGTCTTCCCATAGTTAGAATTTTCAACAGCTAATGAAAATTTCTTAGACCCTAGGCATGTGAATATTTCTGCTGGTCCTTAAACGTTTTCAACTACTCTATTAGACTGAGATACATGGTGAGCCCGCACTTGTTTAGAGTCTCTAATTTTGAGCACCATATCAAAATTTCACCAAACAAACACATGGCACCTTCCGCTAGTCCTTAAAAATTTTCAACAACTCTACCAGACTGAGACACGTGGGGAGCCCGCGCTTGTTTAGAGTCTCCACTTTTGGGAACCATATCAAAATTGCACCAAAGAGACACATGGCACCTGCCACTGGTACTTAAACATTTTCAACAACTCTTTCGGATTGAAACACGTGGTGAGCCTGCGCTTGTTTAGAGTCTCTGATTTTGGGCACCATATCAAAAGTGCGCCAAAGAGACATGTGGAGGCATCCACTGGCTCCTTTTTATAGTGAGACTTTTAAAAGGCTAAAAGGAAATTTTCTTGGGCCCAGGGCATGTGGAGATCTTGCGCTGATGTAAGGTCCCACTTCTAAAATTTATCTCTGTAGTTGCACCAAGGAAACACGTGGAGGTTTCCGCTTGCTCCTCTTTACACTTGGCTGACTCGAACTCATAGTGCAGGTAATGTGGGATAATTCGTGCATGAAAAATCATTTCTGAGTGGCACAAATGTAGGTTTCCATGCGAGGGAACTCATTTCTCAAGGTGTATTTGCGAGGGTGAAAAGGATTGCTTGTCAGATCCAACTATAAAGAGCTACTGAAAAATGATTAAAATTTGGATTTCTCATATGAAAGAATAAAAAAACGATTAGAAGGATTGTCAAAACGTTGTGGCATGGCATCCCAGTCATTAGTTGAGGGTCTGATAAATGTGATCAGTTCAAGATTTGTCCACCTAGCAGCTGCGGGTGTAAATTTGTTAAACATATCTTTTTGAGACAAATTGGTAACAAGCAAAGGATTCCTTGAATATTCTTCTTTTTGGGGGGAAAATTTTGGATGAATGAGTGATTGAATTGTATAAATGAAATGAGGATACTCTTGCAAATTGTTGGGGGATTAATTCTTACGAGAAATTTTGAGAAAGCCCATCTTCCTAAGAGACCATTTGAGAAACCTGTTAATCTCCTGTGTTTTAGATTTGATCAGATCAAGTTGGTTGTAAGTGAACAACCATTGACAAGCTCTGAGACTATTCAAAGAAACTTTCCCCTGCTGATGAATCTAATCAACTTTGAATTAATTTGTGTTAATCTTGGGAAAAATTTTCTCCTTTATTTTTAGAATGCCTGCAAGAAGTATTTCTTGTTCCTATTGCAATATTGTGTTAAAATCCATCCAAATAACATAGGATCTCATCCATGTGATAGTTCAGTGGCATTTGCAATTTCATTACGAGAAGAGCCTTCATCCTGTAGTGAGATAAAGAATTTAAAATCACTTTACTGTCATTTTTTTATAAAGATTGTCTGTAAGCCTTTGAGTGTATTTTAGGCGTGAGGAACCAAGGGTATTTAATGTTTAATTGAGTCTTTAGCTCAAGCCTTCATTTTAAATTATTGGAGATTGTTTGAAACCTTGCAAATTTGGGCCTCCATTGATGCAAACCTTATGGTTGGAGGAATATTTTATCTATTCTGAAGCATTCTATTTTTTAGTTTTCCAATTTTTGTGAAGTTTCTCAAAGATTTCCTACCAAAAATTATTCAAAAACCGTGAATCCTACCCGAACTACCCCAGTTTTCCTTGTATGTCAACAAATGAATAAATTCTACTGCCAAAATATGTAGAAGGAATCAGGATTGCATTATGTCTTTAGTAACCTTAACCCTGTTTAGAAAATATCACCATTCTTTATAAGTGACAACTCGTGAGAGTTAAATTGTAGTGAATTGATCATATTTTCTCAAGGTTTCCTTTCAAGTTTGTGCAAATAAGGATATATTCATTCTCCTTCACCAATAGAGGTTACAAAATGGGTCCTCTCACCCTGGTTGATAGGCACAACCTAAAGTAGTGAGCATAGATCAAATCCTTAATGAAGGTGCTATCCATTTCTCTGATGCCTAAGTGAAAAAGAGTCAAACGAATCCCCTCTTAGGCTACAAAATGATTCATAATATGATTTGTCTTTCTCTCAATGTCTTGTTAAATCTGTGATGCTACTCGGTTTCCAAGGGAGAATCAATTTGGATACCAACACAACACATAGGAATATTTTGAGGCTTGTTTTAGTGTCTTACATAGATTATTCACCAAGCTCTTTATTAATAATACTACTCTAATTTGGTTAGCCTTGAGCCCAGCTCATTTATATGCATCATAGATTATGCAATTACACAGATAAAATCAATAACTAATAATATACTTGATTAAGATTAGATAGACCTATTCATTCCCTAAATGCCAAAACACTGAATGAATCCAAGTTGTTGCCAATCAGGGATAGCCTGTTTTCATGTCTAACACATGATTTACTTATGATAATTATTTAACCTTCTAATTCTCATATGTTAAAGCCAAAAATTAAAATCCTCCTCTTTAAAATGGGATTTTGTTTCCCAATCCACATTGGCCAGTATTTGAGAGTCATTTGGTTGAAAATCTAGATTCATGCAAATTTTTCCACGTTTTGCATCATTAATTTGTTTCAATAGAGACTAAGTTAGATTTTATGATGATTTGGCTCTATTCATGATAGTCAGAGGAAATTATCTGGATATGGGACTTACAGGGGCAAAGTTGTCTTTTAGGCAGATCATATTGGAGTTGATTATGTCTATTCCAAATTGGTGAAATGGGAAAGCATACATGTGAAAACTTCTACAAACCATGCGATGCATTAGAAATGTGTGCCACCCAAAAAATTCAGTTGGTAAGGAAGCACTTGAAAAATATCTTGAAAATCATGGCAGTTCAAATTTATGGACAGACTTTGTACTTTTCAGATGCCCTTTATTTATGTAGCATATAAGAAATGATTTGACACAATTCTTCATCTATTTTGTATGCATGCATGAATTCCATTGGCTAGCGCATCTAAATTGTAGTCCTAATTCCTTGGAAAGCTTATTGAGATTATATCTGGACAATTGAATCAACAAGAATCAACAAATTACAATTTTATTTTTTATTGCATTATGAAAATTATTTGATTGAAGCTTTCTTACACGTGCAAGAAAAAATAAGTAGAAAGTGGAGTAATATTTGTACTCCTAACATTTTTCATCCTCACAGGAGGCTCACCATGTGTAGGGTTATTATTTCTCTAGAACAAGAGATTATTTTTAGAAGGTTTATTATAACTTTTTTATAATGGGGTTAGTGTTCATTCATACACAACTCTACTACTTTCATTAAATTGTGTCTACCAGTTTTTCAGCAATTTTCTATAGAAGATGAAGTCTCAAACTAGTATGTACATTGCTTCTAGGAACATTACTTCTAACATATTTCATTCTCAGAGGAAGATCACTCTGTGAAAGCTTATTATTGCTCAATAATATGAGAATAATATTATAGGGTTTGCTATTTTTTTAAAGAAAGTTAGTGTTCCCGCATACACAGCTCTAATATTTTCAGTAGGTTGGGATTGTCTGTTTTAAAGTAATCTACTATAGAAATTAAAATTTTCAAACAGTTACATACATTTCTTCCATCATGTAGAAGACAACATAGGAAAAAGAAATAAAATGTTGAATAAGTGAAATATATTTAACCGGAATCTATTTACCAGTGGAAGGAATAACGCATTATGTTAATAAACACCTGGACTGTGTTTTGTATTCTAGTATATTTTACGTAAAAAATACATGAAATATTTTATTTGCTTGAGTAACCATTGCAGGCCATTAAATTTAAAGCCTTTCTGGAAATCCATTTTAAGAAGATGAGATGCTAGATTCTTATCTTAATTTGTTTGAAATAATCAACCCAAGTATACATAATTTAGGCGGTGGTCCTATTCCCAAGTACATACTGTTATATGGCATTACAAAGTAACTCCAATGATCAAGCTCTTATAAGATTGTTTTCACATTGTTTTATACTCTAATGGTGTAGTTCTAGATGCAACTTGCATTTCTGTTTTTTTAATTTAACATCTAATTGCAAAATCCATACCTAATGATATATCTCCAACAGTTCTAAAACATTCGGTTGGAATTTTCAATTTCAAGAACATATTTATAAGCCTGATCAAAGAAACCTTGACAGCTTTATTAATACAGTAATCCATGTTGGATCTTTCCTGATGCAGGGTACTTAACCCCTCCCAATTAGAAACAATCTTTAATCAAATTAAAAATTGAATTTGATCCAATGCATAGAAGATATGGTTTGTGTACTATCCTAGCCTTATGTCTCCATGACATAGTTTCAGTGAATCATAACTTGAAATCTAGACCTCATTATAAAATATAACTATGATTCCCAATTAATAATGAATTTGGTGCCAACAAAACAAGATCAAGCTAGAGAAATTGATAATGAACTTACCATGGCTGTAATATTGAAACCAAATGTCCTTGCATCATAGTAGTTATTCTTCAAGTCAGCAACAAAACTCTCACGTGTCAGGAAGGATCTGAAACCTCTCACTTTCATCATGAAAAAACTAGGTAAAGTAAATCCACCCACATAGGAGCAAATAATACCATATCGTTAAAACTACAATGCCCAATTCGATAAACACCCATATTTAACTTGCATCATGGAGAAACCAGCCCAAGCAGAACAAAAACTGCCATATAATTAAAACTAAAAGGCTCAATTCAATAAACAGTCAAATCCAGATTGCATTGTGGATAAACCAGCCAGAGGAAAGCCACCTTAAAAAGAACAAAATTAACTCGTATAATTAACAATATACCTATAGAGCTCCATCTATTTTACAACCAATTTCGGTTTTCATACTGAACAAAACAGATAAAGTAAAACCATCTTTGTGGAAACGGAAACCTCCAATTCCCTGCTACCATGGTGTTTAACGTAAGGGCATCTGGTCTGAGACATTATTTGAAAATCCCTAAAACAAGTTATCAGTGCCTTCTCCTAAGCAAGTTCCTAGTTTCCGAATGAATATATAGAGATGTTACAGGGAGCACAAGCATAACTTTTGATGGGCCTTTGTAGGGGTCTGCTAAGATGAGACTATCGGATTTTTACCATTAGCAGGGGTGGGGTGATTCTTCTTGCAATAACACCTCGGTCATATGAATTGCATGCTATCAGATACCAGTGCTTATCCCTCTGCTGGAGAATTATATTACCTGTGATATTTGAACAATCCCTCTTTTTAATTCTACGCCAAATTGAATAGGACAAACTCTCTTATATAAAAGAGGAAAACAGACATTGCCTCTAAATTATCCTATAGGAATTAAGTTACATGGTTTTCGACACAAGTTATCATATATAAATGAAGCAACATATAACCAGTGTTGCTCCGGGAGCCATCCCGCACTGATTTCCTTCAATACTCCTGACAGATCATCCTGTGCCTGAGTAGTCAACGCGTGGATCAATTTGAAAAGAGGCTCATGCGCTATATTATGGTACAGTTTATAATCACCCTTACCTTGAAATGAGTGATACATCCAAAATACACCTTCTTATATCAAATGCATCTAAAATATTGACTCTTGTGTTGACTAGTGGGTGCGTAGAAACCAGTTCCTTTTTCAGACATATCCCACACCTGAAAGGCTACAACTCCCTATTGTTAATGGATCTAGTTTCTGCCCACGAAAGACGAAGAAGACAAATCTTGGAAACATGCATATTGATACAACGAGTGGTGGTAATGCATAATATATCACGATTACCATAAGCCACGGATTTGGGAATTTCAGTGCTAAAAACACAAAATGTCTAGATGCCAACCATCAAATTTAACATAGTCACTAAAATGACCAGAAGGGAATTTCCCATAGGGGAACACCTTCAGGGTAAAAATAAAATATAAACATTAACTAAAGGTTTGTAAATCTTCTAATTATGGATGTGATATTGGTTACAAAGAAATTAATTTTGTATTTTTCATTCCTTAGATATACGAATGTATTTGAATCTTTTTCATAATTGATTTACTATGAATCACAATCTTATTGTGTTTAGTTTTTTTCACTTTGATATAATCTTGTGCTTAATATGATTGTCCCAATCAGTGTTTAGTCCTCATCATACTAGCAGCTACAAGGATTTTCCCACATGTGATCGCATTTACTTAATTTGTTTAGGCATCCCCACTTTCTAGCTTGACTCTTTTATAAATCGTCCCCACTCATATAGTTTGGTTCTTTTAACCACAAAAAATATTGATGTCGCCTTTGGGGAAGAAACCGAGGATATTTGTGTTCAAATTATTTCACAATGTAATGTTTCTGCCCCTGATATTTAATTACCAATTGAATAAAAATAATTTTGCATATCGATCGCTTGAGCAATTTTGCATGTTAGGCTATTTATTTTGAAGGATTACATCTAAAAGCATACTTCACTCTCAGGTTCAAATGACCTGGTTACAATTTGGAATAAAGTTGGACTCCGATCATTAGCTAGGCAATATCCTAGCACATTTATTCATATTAAGGTAATTTAAATTGATAAAATGAAATCAAATATATTGGTAGACATTAGGGATGAAAGGGTTTAATTTACTAATGTTTTGAATTAGGTAGTGGGGTAGGTTAGAGACGTGGATCAAATGAGAAGGTAGGTTGATTTTAATACTAAACTAGAACATTTGAACCTTAGTTTTATAAACTAAATGCCTTAACATTACAAAAGGAGTGTGGTAATAAAGTTAAATTATAATCTCTTATTTAATAAGGAAAACTTAATTAGGATATTCTTAACAAGGAAATAATAATATTGTAGAAAACTAGGTTTGAGTATGTTTTTCAACACAAATGCTATTATTTCACTATCTTGATTATTTGAAGAACTACCGATAAATGATTAAATATTAACATTAAGGTAACTGGTAATATGGCTTGAATTGATTCAAAATCTATTTCTAGAGCAACAACATGTTAAGAAAATAATAATTGAGTGAAAAGAATGATAAAAGTTTTGTTTTCTATATTAGGGTACATAAATAAAAAGGGGTAAACAAAATTGTAATGAAAAAATGGGTAAGTTACATATAAAAAATAGGGGGTACTTTCACTATAATAATTGAACATGAGGGGGTATTATCAATTAAATAATTAGACGTAAAAAATACCATTATGGGTATTATTTAATACCCTACAATCCAACATTCTATACCATACATTCACTAAGTGAACCCCCCGTTATCCAGAATATGACCAAAGATTTTTTGTTCTAATTAGTTGACCTAGCCATTATGGTCGCGGTGTTTCATAAATCCTCCACCTGGTATGTTTGCAATTCCCTACTTTTGTGTCCCCTTAGACATGTGAATTTGTAGTTTTCGAGTATACAAATATTATGTTCCTAGTTTATGTGGAGTTTCCAATCCTTCTTATGTCATATTATTACTTTTGGACCTCACTTCTTCCTTAATTGGTCGAGTCATAACAAAAGAACCAATTTAGTTCTATGTTGTCATACCACAATGATGCATCTCTTTTGATATCAACCTCTCTACGGAGCTCAAATAAACTGTTGACATCTGAGTGGGTGAGTGCAAGCATTGTAATCTTGTACAACACAGAAGTAACTTTGTGTCGTTGATTAATGAATATGCAGAACTTTGTGTTTCTAGTGTATTAGTCTTTTTGGCTACTTACATTATTTTGTTCTTCTAATTAAATATGGGCCTAATTTGTCTAATGCATGTGAATTATGTAAATCTACTCATATTAGTAACCCTCTTTCCCTATTTCTTGTACTCCCATTTACGTCTCCTCAAAACTAATTCCTCCCTAGTATATTGTAATAGCTCTTTGCCACATGTTTAGTCTAACACCCAAAAACTAACAACACATTAACTGAAAAAAATACATCACATTGCATAAAAAAATTATGGTAATCATTAATTACATTTACTAAAATCTCACTTGCTAATTACTACACTTTGCTGCAGGCTACTAATACATTACTCTAAGTTGTTGGGAAGTTGTTATAGGCTACTTTGTTATTGTTCCAGGTGATGGGAAGTGGTTGCAGGTTGTTGGACAGTTGCTGCAGGTGCTAGGTAGTGGTTGTAGGGTGTTGTGTAGTTGTTGCAAGCACTAAGTAGTGGTTGCGGGTTGATGAACAGTTGCTACAGGTTGTTGTGTTGGATATTGGAGAAAATGGTGGAGCTCAAGTGAAGTTTTGGGACATTTCAAAGAAGACAAGAATTATCCTACCTTTGTAGAATTTTTATCATGTTGTCTCCACTTATGAGGAGGGATTTTGTAACTTTCATTTTAAAGTCTCCACTCCTTGTAATTGTATCATGTAAAACTTGTTTGTATTGACTATTCAAGATATGTAAATTTTGGAATAGAGGCAAGTGAAAGTTGTAATCTCGTAAATTATTCTTTCAAATTGTTGGAAAGAAGATTTTTCCATTTATGAATTCTATCCCATCATTTCAAGTGGAAAGTTTATAATCCATGCAATGAGTTCTTGTAAAATTGTATTGTAAAGACCTCTATTTGGTTGTATATTGAATTATGAAGATTTGAGAAAAGTAAGGAATGTAAAAGTTGTTTGTAAATGAATTTATAAATGTTGAAAAATGATAATTTTTTATTCTTGTTGTATATGTTGTTTTATTTGAAATCTATAACTCATTGGAAGGATGGAAGAAATTCTAAATCTGCTTCAAATTTGTATGCAAAATCCTTGAAATTTCAGCATAGAAATCAAATTCAAGTGATTTTAAATTTTTTATTGCTCCTAAACTATCTTCTGGGTTTTCCCAAATGTTGGAAAGTTTACTTATAACATATGAATCTAAAAACCTTTTAAATCTCATAAAAACCCAACATGTAAATCTCAAGATTTGTCACAATATTCAAAGAGATATTAATAATAAATATATCTATAAGAATCAAATTCCAGCAATTTCAGAAATTTTATTACTCCTAAAATATCTTCTGCGTTTTCCCAAAAGTTGGACAGTTTACTTATAACATATGAATCTAAAAACACTTTAAATATTGTAATAAAATAGTATGCAAATTTCAAGACAAGTCATGGTCTTCAGAGGGGTTTCATTCATGGGTCATGGTGAGTTTAAATTATTATGTGACATTTTTGTTTTAATTATGGGTAAAATAAGTAAACATGTATCAAAGGTATATTGGAATTATTTTACTCACGGTAATAAATAATAATAATAATAACAAATAACGGTATGAGTATTTTATTTTATTATGACGTTGTCTTAAGGGTATGTTAATTATGTTGACCTTAGATTCTTTCAGGTAGATTTAAAATGCTGGGAATTCTTTTTTTTTTTTTAATGACCAAAATTATTTAATCACGTAGCCATACTATGTTCTAGTAAGATTAACGTGCTAGTAAAATAATATATGGTTAAATTTATTATTTAACTTACGAGGATAATTTAAATAATTAAATTAAATTTAGTTACTTCTGAGTAAGTTAACATAAGGAGTTAATTAAAATTATATGGTTTAAATATATATAATTAAATGAACTCGTGATGTTCTGGGAGAATGAAATAAAACTACTTATGGAAGGGAAGTGTGAAAAATAAGTGGATGAGTTTTAATGAACACAATTAATGTATAAAAAAGGGGGGCAAGAATGAAATAATAAAATAATAAAAGCACCTACAACAACTATAGAACAACTATCCATCAACTTGCAACTATTGCCCAGTGGTTGCAACAACCTGCCGTCACTGTCTAGGAAACTGATACCACTTTCCAATAACCTATAACCACTACCCAACACCTATAACAACTATACAGGAACTTGCAGTCACTGTCCAGAAACCTACAACTACTACTCAATGACTGTAGCAAGTACACTGCAACCTACTACCACAGTCTAACAACCTGCAGCCACTACCTGATGCCTCTTAAAACTACACAACAACCTGCAACAACTATCCATCAACGCGCAACAATGACCTAGTTCTTGCAATAACTATACAACAACTTGTAGCCATAACCCAGCACCTGCATCAACTACACAACAACCTGCAACAATAACTTAAAATCCTGTAACAAAGTGTAGAAATTAGTGAGTGAGAATTTAGTAAACGTAATTAATGTATTTTAAAATTTGATTAATGTATGAATAAAAAAATCCTTCTCGTAATTTCCTATGTAATGTGATATAATTTTGTGGGTTATCGTGTCATTATTTTATGGGTGTTACACTTGGTATTAGAGTGAGGTTTAACGCTTGGACCCTTGGGCACACTTGGAAACACAAACATTTAACCTAGTACAACCTATAACTAGATCACGCAACATTGTATGATATTTTAAAATGTAGAAAATCTTGAAAATTGATACAAAACCTAGATGATGATAAACTAACTCCTGTCTTGGTCTGTATATGAGGTGCAAATGATAAGAGGAGATTTTTTCACGTAGAGTTACATATAAAACCCCCAGAGAAGGCATTTTACACTATACTTCTATAGATATTACAAACATTACAGGATGTCAATGTAGCCATATGAGGTGGAGTAGTAGGGGAACGACCTAGCCATTATGATGGGGAGCCATCACATGAGGTTCAACACCCTTCTTGGTACAGTGAGGAGCATGGATAAAAGAACTTCCATGCAAATCTAGGTAGATTAGAATCACCTCAGAGGGGACATGGAGATAGGTTTATAGGACACAGAGATAGATCTAGAAGCCCTAGGTAGAGGGATGAGCGTGTAGAGAGACCTAGGGGTCAATAGACATTAGCTGTAGATCATATCAGGGAGATCCTAAACCTACAACCATCTCATTATATTGGTGATACAAGAGGTTTTCAGGTAGAGGCTTGGTTATTAAGCTTGAACGGATGCTTCAAGATTTACCCAAGTACTAGCAAGACGAAGACTCATGTTGTGATTCATCTTCTGCGAGATGGACCATGTGTTTTATGGAATAATGAGGAGAAGAAGCTCCCTATAGATTCATAGACTGTTAGTTGGGAGATCTTAGAGGAGTGGTTCAGGAGTAGATACTTATCTAGGAGGTTCATCCAGCATTTAGGACTGATGAGTTTCATGACTTGTGATAGACATCCATGGTAGTAGTTGGGTATGAGAGTCAATTTTTGCACTTGCTTTAATATGTCAACTATATGCAGGATGAGAAGGTTAGGATTCACATGTTCATCAGGGGCCTAAAATTTGATTTCGGAGGTACAATACACATTCATTATTTGCATACCTTAGCTAATGCATTTCAAAAGGCCTACATTACAAAGGAAAATAAGGGGAAGAAACAACAAGATAGAGACAAAGAGAGGATTTGTATTCAACAGATGTTGGATAGTAGATCGAGGGGGTGAGCTCGTCTTCCTTGTGGTAGACATTGTTGTTAGTGCAAAATCACACCACCCCTGAATGTCTACAACTAGATGGGTTGAGTCTCTTAGTGTGATTGCATAACATGGAGCGTCTCTCAAAGTATGGGACTTTGAAATCGAGAGAGCTCTCCAGATGAAGGTCGGTTCCTATTCCTCTGTTCAGGGTGCACATGTAAAATTCATAAAGGATCTACTCTAAAATATATTCTAACTTGCCAAGGAGAAAAGGTTAAGAAGATGCAAGAAATTAAACCTAAGCTAATAGAGGTGACGCACCAAAGGAATGCCGAACACCGGATTTACTATCAAACACAGACCATTAAAATGTAATAAAATTACCATGCATAGATAACCAATATTGCAATGAAAGATTAGATAAAGGCAATGAACACAAGAGCGGGTTGAAATCATCAACAGACATGTATTATTGCTGCACAAATTGATACAGAGCATTACAATGGCCAAGAGGCAAAAAAAACTACATTACAGTCTCAATAGAAGGTTCAAACTCCACGAATTCATCTGTAGACCAAAGGAGAAGGGAGGGTAAACCAAAATGTCCAACTTTTTACAACGAGCCAAGCTCTTACCTTTATAGATGCACCGAAGAGAGGAGAAGAAAAGAGGCGGGATACCTAGTTTAGAGCTCAGCTACTGGTCACCAATGCCCCTAAAAATCTACCCACAATCTATCAAGTTTGCATATTTATGTCTGTTTGGTGTGTCGAAGAAGGAATAAAAGTGGATCAAATCAAATCTAATCTAGTTGTTGAAGCAATTGGATCCTATATTAATGGCATGAAGATATTTTCCCATTTTTCACCCACGTAACCTTGTCAAAATTAAAATTTTCAGGCTTCCATGGCATAGAAAAGGTCAACCACTGGATCAAAAGATATGCCCATTTGAATAGTTGAGTGAAATCTGTATAAAAATGGAAAAAAACTAGTTTTGCAAAAATGGGTCTGCTGGCTTGAAATTTACTTTTCACCGTTTACACAAAATTTAAAAAGTGTAAAAAATGCCCCACAACCCCGCAACTTTGCAATTCACTTTTGGAAAAATTTCCTCCATGTACCCGCAAACCCACTTAGCAAAAGAAATCATCACGGGCCCTTCGGCCTGTATTTTCCCTTTTTGTGGAAATTCCTCCCCAAAGTCCGTTGGTTTGCATTGACCTGAAACATGGCCACGTGTCACTTTTGTTTGATGGGGTTCATATGTCTGATCCTGAACACATGGAGGCTCAGTGCACACTTGAGTCTGCCCCTTGAGTTTTAACCTTTGGATTTATGTCGAGCTGACACGTGGAGACTTCTACTGATTCTTTATACTTAGTCGATTAAACGGTCAGATCTATCACTTTTTTTAGACCTAGGACACTTGGAACCTCCACACTTATTTGGAGAGCCACTTTTGGATTTACCTTTGAAGTTGCATGGAAGAGACACGTGGTATCTTATGTTGGCTCAAAGAATTTTCAATGGCCAGTGCAACTTTTGGGGATCTGGACACGTGGAGGGATGACACTAGTTTGGGGGAGCACCTTTGGAGTTGATCTTTGAAGATGCATTGAGATGACACGTGGCACCTTCTGCTAGCTATGTCCCATTTTGAATTTTCAACTACCGACTTTGTCTCCTTTTAAGACTTGGGACACATGGAAGCTTTGCATTTGTTTGAGGGACCACCTTTTGTTTTGCCCCTTGAAGATGCGCCATTGAGACACGTGGAGGCTTCCACTGGTTCTTTATACTTAACCAATTTGGTGGTTCAAATTTTAGGTTCTAACCACAAGGAGGCTTGGCACTTGTTTGGGACTGGCCTTTGGATTTTACTTGTAAAGTTGCACCAAGTTGACATGTGGTTATTTCCATGGGCCTTACAATTTTGAACGGCCAATTCAACCTTTTGAGGCTCTGACCATGTGGAGGGATGGCAGTCATTTGGGGTCCCTACTTTGTATTCTTCCCTTGGAATTATTCCAATGGGACACGTGGTTATTTTCACGGCCTTGCTCTATACTTAGCCGATTTAGGCCCGCTCCTCTTTCTCCATTTCTTGGTTGGGTCCCTTATACTTATTTAGGAGAAAAATGTTGGGTTCTAGACATGTGGAAAATGTACACTTGTTTGGAGACATTGTTTCTCTTGTACCTTTTGGAATTTTGCTAAGATGACGCATGGTACCTTCTGCGAGTCCATTTATACTTAGGCGGTTCGGGCTTCGAGTTGAACAATATGTGAAGTCTGAAACTTCAAGCTTCTTCTCTATTTCTCTCCTGTGAGCCTGTAGCCTCCATTTTAGAGATTTCTCCTCCATGGTAGATTCTTTCCTGTCCCTCAAATTTGGATTTGAATGTGATCTCGCAGGGCAGAGCTAACCCTTAGGTTTTCTTCTATACATGGTCGTGTTTGACCAATTTTTTCAGTGGGGAAAAATTGGGATAACAATTTAGTGACTCACAGGGACATTTGCCTACTAGATGGAGAGACCAGTAGCCTTGGAATTATCCATTGGGAATGGAGTCATGAAGGATAGCCTACTACTGATATTGTCTCTAAACTTGCCCCATTGTCCGTACTCTCAATTTTTTCAAGAAAATCATGGAGATGAGATTTTAAGAGTAGAACATTGTTTTGACCTGGGGATTTATCATTTCCCTAGAAATGGACTCCCTCGAAATGATTTTAGTTACTCTACATTTATTTCATTTGAGATTAGCATCTCTTACCGGAAAACTATGGGTCTCTCTACTGCTAGCACTGAAGGGTCTGGCGTATTGGTACCTTCGGAGAAATACAAATCAAAACTTATATACAAAGATAAATCATAAATTCCTCATATAAGACGTGTAAAGTGTGTAAAATCACTTCTTCTGCTGAAAACAAACCTAAACTATAACAAGACAATGTGCATACGCACTTAGAGGAATAAAATCTACTGCTACCCTACAGTAATGAAAAGAGAAGCAATTTCAAACAAAACTTGATACTGGAAATGCAAAGTAGCTGCCCCTTATTACAATTTGTAGCTATGAAGATGATTTGGCATTGAATCTAGTTGTTGGTATTAGTGAAAAACTTACAATAGGCCAATCCTCCATGCAAATCATCAAGGTATCAACTAGAAACAAAACAAATACCTCTTTTAGTTTCTCTACATTTGGATTGAATAGGAATTACAACTGATCCTTGGTACTTTGAAGCTCATCCTCATTCTCAGGAGTAAGCATGACTATTTTTGGGTTCCTCCTTGGCTCTAATGAAGACAAGTATTTGATTGGGTAAGGTCTGGTCCTTTGAATTTTCCCACTACTCTGATATTGAACTCCAAAAATGGAGTCTTCTTGCAGATCTTTTGGGATGGATGATGTGAGAGGGATGATAGCCCCATACTCTTTCCCTTCCTCTACAGCAACTATGGCTTTTGGAAGATCAAAATCTTCCAAATTTGACTCAAGAGGCATGTTGTAAACTGTAGGTTGTGCTTGCACATTCTCTTCCATGGCAGTAGGTTCTTGTGGTTGAAGGATAAATGCTGGGGGAGAAAAGATTGCAATTTCAATTGGCTCCTCCTTATCAATACATTCTTTTGAGTTTGATAGGAAATAAAAATCTTTACTGTATTGCTGTAGCAAGGTCTCTCCCTCTTGCATGTTGATCTTAAAATCTTCATTATTTTCACCATATGAAGCTTCATCTTCAAACATGAAGCTAGTGAGTTCAAACTCTTCCAAAAAATCAGATTTTTTGAGAGGTTGAATGGGAGATGGGTCTGTAATTTGTTACGCAACCAGCTCATGATTTAGTCCCCTTGAATCTATCTTGGTCACCTCCATATGCTCCTCTTCAACTGGACTTGGAGCTTGTTTTTTTTCTTCCTTCATGGACTCATCTATCAAATTAGGCCCTTCAAATGACAGAAAAATTTATTCAATAATCCTTCCTTCATCAAGTGGCTTCAAATCTGATTTGATCTCTTCCAGTTGCTCCTCTTCAATGGGGCTTAGAGCTTGTTTTTCTTCCTCTGTCTTAACTGGTTGTGGAGCTTGGATTAGATCAGCATTCTCTTTAGATAGAGTGCCATCATGGACACTGCATTCAGAGAAAATAGATTGCTGATCTTATCCTTCTTGTTCTTGTTCTTGTTCTACTGCAAATTAAGCCTTAGCCACCACTAGCTCTTCAACCTTGACCTCCTTTGTTGGCTTGACCATCAAGGGGATCTTTGTGATCCAAAATCTGGCAGCCCAACTCTTCATATTTTCTATTATTTCTTATTTGTTGGGTTCGTCTTCTTGCTATTCTCCTTGACTAGATTCTTCGGTATCTTCCCAACATGGACTTTGGAAAGCAGGAGGAGTAGTAGGTTGGGATTCAACTAGTTTTTCTATTGTTTTTGGTGGAGAGGGAAGTGGAAATTCTTCTTTGTTTGGAGGGAATGATTACTTGGGAGGGAAAAGAGTAGAAGAATTGAGATGAGATGGGAGACTAGGAGATGGAGAAGGGAAATCAACACTTGGGGCAGCAAGTGAGGGGCTTGAATCTTGACCATGTTGAAATGATAGAGTTTGAGAAAGGGAAAATGAAGGAAAAGGAGCTAGTGGCTAACTTACCCATTGACAAGGTTGTCTTGCACTTTTCTCATATGCCTCAATATCGTTAATCCACTGTGCAAGGTGAGGAAAAATTTTAACCATGAAGTCAATCTTCTCCTAAGATATGTAATGTCTTGGCATAGGGCCAGCCAATGGACAAGGTGCCCTATAGCCAATCCTGAATGCTTTCATCTTTTTTGTAGCCATTGAATGCACCATGCTTGCCTGTAGTTTTTGAATCTCCTCCTGTAAATAAACATCCTCCGTGTAGTTGTTAACATTGTATGCATCCCCTTGTTATTGATAACCTTACCATAATGGTTCTAGATCTGATCATAATTTTGATCAGGAGGAGTTGGGAAATACATTGGAAGCAGACTGCACTTCTGTAGGTGTGAATTCCATGAGGGAAATGTAGTGATGATTGTACAACTTCAAGAATGGTATAATATGAAAAATGTGGAAAGAAAGATGAATGAAGATGGGTGGAAATGGATAGAAAAGGTCTGCAACTCAGAGAAGGGCTAGTTGACCAAAAGGAGTCACCGGATGTGCTTGCATGTGCCTCAAAAGGCTAAATCTTAATAGGAACGCACCAACCTTCTAAGATGAAATGGTAAGATGCTTCAGACCTGTCCCACCGAGCATGCCAAAAATGTTAGTGCAAATTCACATCACCCCTGAATTTCTGCAACTAGATGGGTTGAGACTCTCAGTGTGATTTCATAACATGGAGCATCTCTCAAAGCGTAGGAATTTGAAATCAACAGAGATCTATGGATGAAGGAAAGTTCCTATTCCTTTGTTCACGTGCACATGTAAAATTCGTGGAGGATATACTCTAAAATCTATTCTAACTTGCCAAGGAGACATGGTTAAGAAGATGCAAGAAATTAAACCTAAACTAACATTGGTGATGCACCAAAGGAATGTTGAACATCGACTTTACTATCAAACATAGACCATTAAAATGTAATACAATTACCATGCACAGATAACTAATATTTCAATGAAAGATAAAATAAATGAAATGAACACAAGAGAGGGTTGAAATCATCCATAAACATTTATTATTGCTTCACAAATTAATACAGAGCATTACAATGGCCAAGAGGCCAAAAAAGTTGCATTACAGTCTTAATAGAAGGTTTGAACTCCACGAACTCATCTGTAGAATAGAGGAGAAGGGAGGGTGCAAAATAAATATGTCCAACCCTTTACAACAAGCCAAGATCTTACCTTTATAGATGCAATGAAGAGATTGGAGAAGAAGAGAGGCAGAAATTTGAACCCTGCTCTTAAAATCTTAACCACCAACCATTAATGTCTCGCCTGACGAATCCACCCACAATTTCTCAAGTCTATTTCCCTATGTCTATTTGGTGTGTTAAAGAAGGAAGAATGGCGGACCAAATAAAATCAGATCTGATAGTTAAAGTAATTGGATTCGTACATTAATGGCATGAGGGAGGTTTTCCCATTTTGCTCCCACCTAACCTTATCAAAATTGAAGTTTTAGGTTCTGGACATGTGGAAGCTATGTGCTTATTTGGAGACATTGTTTCTCTTGTGGCTTTTAGAATTACACCGATCTTACGCATGGAGACCTTTCCAACGGTGTCAAATTTATTGAATTTTAGGCACTGGATTGAAATATATTTCCATTTGAATCGTTTGATTCAAGTTCATGATAAAAATGAGCAAAAAAACAGTTCTAGCGGAATAGGTCTCACGTGAGCCTCTGAAACTCAGTTTGTACCTGTTGTTGGCACAAAAAATACAAATGTAAAAAATGCCTAGCTACCTCAAGTGTAGATTCATTTTTGCCAAAAACCATCTTCAGGCCCATTTGGATTCGTATTTTCCACTCGTAGGACAAAAAGTCCGACCCTTAGGCCCGTAATCCTGCATGCAATTTATGCTATGAGATGTGGCTCCTCCATTGTAGATTTACTATTATTTCCTGATTGTTGGAATTTGAATTGTGATTTATCTAGTTTCTTCTATGCGGGGTCGCATTTTACCAATTTTACCTCAGTAGCAGTAGCATTGGGATCATCCAAAATGTAGACCCCTAATATTTATTTGATTTTCATAGAGGCTAGAGTATGGGTCCTCCTCCTAGATGACCCATGTAGGACACTATGGAAAACATAGAATTCATGTGATTTTTAGAGGTAGATAGTCAATGACGAGATCAGTTTTTTTGACAATGATCATCAAGTTACTAGGTACTACGATAAATGACTAAAGTGAAGTGTTACTAGTGATATCATGATAACATGTTAGTAAGAACAATGTAATAGTATATGGATGTAGAGTACTTAAACATACTATTATATATAGAAATGTCCCACATTATTGACTTTAGTATCATGAGTAAGTGACATATTTTAGCATTTTGGAGTGTTTTTGAAAATAGTACATTTAGTTATGCGTGCTAACTTGATTGCAGCGATTAAGTATTTTTACTGGGTGGATGTATCATTTTCACTATGATAATTAATACAGATAGCATTTATAGTATCTCTGCCACTGTGATTGTTTAATAATGGATCCTCTTGATGTCTGTTGTATCGCATCAACTTTGAATTTAAATAAAAAATGCTAAATGGTAGTTAGGCCATGACCCTAGTTGGGATGTGGAAATATTTGAGATGGATTCTGGAGCTCATCTCTCTTTGATCATCCTTCATGACATAAAAAAATAATATTGGTACGTTAGGATCCTACTTCCTTACCACTACAATAGAACCTCATATCCTTCTAATGGGTTAATAAGGAGATATCTTGGGCATGGATTGGTTATCCATACATAGAGCTATAGTTCGTATCTCGACATTATCAAGGTTAAACCCATCTTATAGGAATGATAATGGGAGTTGAAATACTGATAGTTGGAGTATAGCGGGTTTCCATCTCAATTCAGGAACTTTATTTTTGCATTTGGGTACCTAAATAAGTGATGCACACGACATGTATCGAGAAACTACTTGCTACTGATGCATTGGACAGTCGAGAAACCCTTAGGTCATCCTATGAGAACAATGGACCTTAATACTTGATTACCATTAGTATTCCTTTATATAGCTTGCAGATAATCTTTGTAATACTATGTCCGTAACGTAGGGTTACGTCCCCTATGAGTGATAGACTGGTTGCACATTGATGTGGTATCCTGATCAGCATTGGGTGTGAGTATCACATCATTTTCATATAGGTGTCGTAATTCTAGTCTCCTATGAACAAGTTTGTCCTTCATCGTGTGTGTTTTCCTTTAGGGCGTTGGTTGAGTATAATGCATAATCCATCATAGTATATCTTTTTGGGGTGTTTTAACCTTCAAATGATCTTTGTGAAGAAGAAGGATGAACCTTTGCATTTGTGTGTGGACTATAGATAACTGAACAAAGTAATGATCAAGAATAGTTATCCCCTTCCGCACATCGATGATTTTTTTGATCAGATGAAGGGGCTACATTATTTTCCAAGATAGATCTTAAGTCTGTTTATCATCATATGAGGATTACAGAGGAAGATATCCATAAGAAAACTTTCCACATGAGATATGGCCACTACGTGTTTACAGCTGTGTCATTTGGTCTGATGAATACCCCTACAGTGTATATGAGTTAGATGAATCGGGTATTCGGGAATTTTCTTCACTATTTTTTTCTCTTGTTCGAAGATGATATTTTTATTTACTCATGTATGCGTGAGGAGCATGAGGATAGGTTTTGCAGTGACTTAAATAGTAACAACTTTAGGGGAACCTAGAGACGTGTGCATTCTTCTAGATAGAGGTTTAGTATTTAGGTCACATTATTTTTGGGTAAGGTATCATAGTTGGTCCTTCCAAGATTAGAGCTATCATGAATTCACAAACACCTACCAGTGTGATCGAGGTGAAAAATTTCATCGGATTAGTAGGTTATTATAGGAGTTTGTTCACGATTTCTATCATATTGTGCATCCCATTACTTACCTACAGTGGAAAGGGAAGAAGTTTGTTTGGCTAGACATATATGAGAAGGCCTTCAGGACACTGAAGGAATTCCTTATGACAACACCTATTCTTGCAGTGTCAGATCTGTAAAGGGATTTATTCATGTGCACAGATTCTTCTTAGGTAGGATTAGGATGTGTATTGAGTCAGGATGGCCATGTAATAGCTTTTGAGTCTCGAAAACTCAAGGATTATGAGCTCAATTATCCAACTCATGACCTTGAGCTTACAACAGTTGTTCATTCTTAGGACAGATCACTTGAGTCTTCGACATCTCTTCACACAACCTAATCTCAACGCACATCAACGACATTAGATGGAGCTTCTTTGTGAGTATGATATGGAGGTAGAGCATACAAAACAGAAGGAGAATGTGGTTGTGGATGCCTTGAGTCATCAGAGGCATCTGGTTATAGTGAAAATAGTTGGCATAGACTTGAGGAGCAATATATTACATCAGCTTCTACATGACATCTTCTACCCTTTAGTTAGAGAAGAGATCGAGTCTCGGAGACCCCTTGACAGGAAGTTTTAGGTATTTTTATTAGAGTCAGATGGTATTCTTCATCACAAAGGTCATATATATGTACCAAGAGATGGAGGAATGCGACATGATATCCTTGCAGAGGCACATCATGCACCATATTAAGCACATCTAAGGGTGAAGAAGATGTCCACTTTGAAATAGTTGTACCATTGGATAGGGTTGCGGATAGATGTAGCTCATTTCATGTCTTGTTTCTTAGAGTTTCAGAAGGTTAAGACCAAACATCAACATCCATCTCACCTTCTATATACTCATGCCATACCAAAGTGAAAATGGGACACCATTTCCATGGATTTAATCATAGGGCTACGTATGTCGAGATACCACCATGACGCAATCATATTCATGGTGCTAATGTTGTTGAAAGTGGATCATTTTCTCTAGTGAAGACCACTTATATAGCCAATGTAGTAGTGCATGTATACTTGGATGAGATTTTCAGACTACATTGAGTTTTGCAGAAGATTATTTGTGACCACAATCCCTTGTACACATCTCACTTTTGGACTACCATGCAACATGTTCTCGGGATGAACATTAACTTCAGTAAAACCTATCACCCTGAGACAGATGGATAGACAGAGTGGGTGAACAAAATTTAAGAGGAAATGCTTTATATGTACGTCATGGACCATCAGTCGAGGTGAGATGAGTATTTATACTTGGTTGAGTTTTCTTATAACAACATCTTTCAGAGTTCTATTGGTATGTTTTCATTTCAGGAAATGTATGGCAGGGAGTACAGGACATTGCTGAGTTGGGACAAGCTAGAGGACATGGTGTCTCTTGGGCCATATTTATTACATGATATGGAGCAGTAGGTTGTCATGATTAAACAAAGATTGTAGGATGCTCACGATAGACATGAGAAGTATGTAAATCAGAGGAGGAAAAACCATAGTTTTGAGGTGGGCACAAAGGTGTTTATTTGTATCATGCCTCATAAGATCCCTTTACGTTATAGAAAAGGTTCTAAGCTATTTACTAGATTTTTGGGTGCCTTTGAGATCTTGGAGCAGATTGGTCCCTTAGCCTACCATCTAACATTGTCACCCAGCTTGTCTCGCATCCACGATTTGTTTCATGTTTATGTTCTTAGGAGATACATTCCAGATCATTCTCATGTATTGGATTAGAAAGCATTATAGGTGGAGGCACAAGGGTAGGTTATTGTGGAGCTTGTGCACATTTTAGATTGTAGGACCATGGGCCTTCTAGGCCAAGAGATTGATCAGGTTCGAGTCTAGTGGGATCGGTACGATGAGACAACATCTACATGAGAGGAAGTCACACCTTTGACGGCATAGTTCCCACACTTGTTCAAATGACTTCCAAGAGGAATTTGAGTCTAAGGAGAGGGGGATGTAGTACTCACTCTTCTTTAACATTGATCTTGCTATGATTTTTACTTACATTGAATTATATTTATAGACATTTTTGATATATTTGATCATTAGACATTGATAGATGGACATCACTATATTTGATTAGCCTATTTGATAGACAATATGGATGTTTTAGAATTTTGACATGATGTAAATTATATGATGGATTACATAGATGGATTGATATTTTAGTATTTTATTATGATCTAGTAATACTACTTTATATATGTACTGAATTATTGGATCTTGGCATACAAATTTCATTAGACGATATAGTTAGTCTTGTGATCTAATTGTTAATTGATAAAATGATAGAATTGAAATATTTTGAAATTGTGAATAATTGGTGAAATTACTTTATTTTAGTAATGGTTTAGTTATGATATTTGATGATGTGAATTGATATGTTTATGTGTGTTTTATTGTCTTGATGTCATTAATATGGCCACAAGGATAGAGAGGTATTGTTTTGATTTTTACAGGAAATTGTAACACAACAAAAAAAAGTGACAGGAGACCAACAATGATGGAATTTGGGGTATTGACAATAGGTCACCTTGGCAACTTGTGTATTTGGATGTTGTTTGTTATTGATATATTATTAAGAGGTCCCCATTGGGGGGTTGCCTCAAATATGACATTGTGTAAATGTGAATTTTCCCTTTTGTTTTAATTATTTTGTGAGTATTTGAATTATTTTAGCAATATGATTCAATTTTATTATTGTTAGTTAATATGCTCTATTTAAGTTCATTAATGTTGATTAATCATTATAATTTGAGATGTGACCAAAGGGGGTTATTAATGTTTGTTGATTGTTCTTGATTTTATGTTGGATTTGAAAAGATTTTATTGGTTTTAAATGTTGTCTTCTGAACCTTGCATGTCAAACTTGGATTTGGGCTTAAAGGCTATTTTTGGAGGCATGTGGGATAATATAATCTTGTATCAAACATCTTAATGTCACCTAACAATTATACCTATGGGTTAAGGGGTAAAAAGACCCCGTTATTTGATTTGCAAGGTTAATGGTGATATTTATTGTACTTTCTTGTACATGGGTTTTTAATTATGTCCATTAAAGGTGTGAGAAATAGTTTGTGTGTGTAAGAGGCTTGTCATTTCCTCAACCACCAATTTATTAAGCATTGGGTTTGGGTTTTGACCATGTGATGTCTAGTGGAGGAGAAGTGATGCAGTATCCTACATGGATCCACATAACCATCCTCTTCCATTTTTATGTTAATACAAATTTATTTGATTGTTTAGGGGTTACATGTTTTATTTTCACTCTTGTATTTTGGAGGAGCTTGCTTTTGGAGTTCTTGTTGGAAGCTTTGGAGTTTGTTTTGCTTGATTGGGGTTTAAAAAATCTTGGAGCTTGTGCTTGTGAATGGATAGTCTTGCAATGACAAGGTAGGGACTTCACCCATGCATTTTTATTGTTATTTTGGTTGTGCAAATAATTGTAAATAAATGATTGTTGTATGTTTTTGGTTTTGGGAATAGAATTACCTTTAGGTTGTGTAGGAGAAATAGGAAATGGGATTATTTTGGAGGGATACATAAGAGTATTGTTGTATTGGGATGGAGTTTGTTTAGGGTGTCCAATTTTTGTAGATAAGTGAAATTTGTACTTATCTTGTATGTCTTATTGAGGGAGACATAAGAGTCTTGTTAGTAAGTAATTTAAATTTCTTAGAGGCTTTAAGGTGGGCACTCAACCCCTTTGGGAGGCATAACTGAATCCCCATGTTTCTTTTCTCTCTCTTGGCTTGATATTGAGTCTTTTTGCTTGGGAAAATTGGATATGTGTTGTGATTATGTATTGTGCTTATTGTGTTGAAATTTTGTTTCAATGGTTGTTATGGAAATGATGTAAAAGTTTTCTTGGTTGTCGTATACCTCTTATTGCTTCACTTTTTGGGATCAGGGGCCAATGAGGAGGAAGAATTCTCCTCCTCATTGGATTATTGGTTGGGTAGAGATCGTTGCGTACTACCCTATTTATTTGTGTTGTATATTGGAGAAAATGGTGGATCTCAAGTGAAGTTTTGGAACATTGTTGCATTTTGAAGAAGACAAGAAGAGATCCTACCTTTGTAGATGGTTTTTTATGTTGTCTCCACTTATATGGAGTGATTTTGTAACTTGCATTTTCAAGTGTCCACTCCTTGTAATTGTATCATGTAAAACTGATTTGTATTGATTATCCAGGAAATGTATATTTTGGAATAAAGGAAAGCGAAAGTTGTAATCTCGTAAATTATTCTTTTAAATTGTTGGAAAGAAGTATTTTCCATTTATGAATTCTATCCCATTGTTTCAAGTGGAAATTTTTTAATCCACACAATAAATTCTTGTAAAATTTTACTGTAACGAGCTCTATTTAGTTGTATATTGGATAATGAAGATTTGAGAAAAGTAAGGAGTCTAAAATTTGTTTGTAAATGAATTTATGAATGTTATAAAATGATATATTTTTATTCTTGTTGTAAATGTTGTTTTATTTGAAATCTATAACTCATTGGAAGGATGGAATAAATTCTAAATCTGCTTCAAATTTGTATGCAATAGTCTGGAAATTTTAGTGTAGAAATCAAATTCAAACGATTTTAGAAAATTTACTACTCATAAAATATCTTCTGGGTTTTCCCAAAAGTTGGACGGTTTACTTATAACATATGAATATAAAAACCTCTTAAATATCATAAGAACCCAGAATGTAAATATAAAAATACTCGACGATCTTCGGAGTAGTTTTAATCTTGAAATGTCTGTGTAAGAGTCAAATTCCACCAATTTTAGAAAATCCATTACTCCTAAAATATCTTTTGGGTTTTGCCAAAAGTTAGAGAGTTTACTTATAACATATGAATCTAAAAACCCTTTAAATCTTATAATAACCTAGTTTGTAAATCTCAAGATAAGTCACGATCTTCATAGGGGTTTCATTCATGGGTCATGGTGAGTTTAAATTATTATGTGACATTTTTTTTAATTATCTGTCAAAAAAGTAACCATGTACCACAAGTATATTGGAATTATTTTACTTAGGGTAATAAATAATAATAATAATAATAATAATAATAATAATAAAACATAATGGTATGAGTATTATAATTTATTATGACGTTGCGTTAAGGGCATGTTAATTGCGCTGACATTAGATTCTTCGGTGTAGATTTAAATTGCTGGGAAAAGTAAACTTTTTATTTAAATGACCAAAATTATTTAATCACTTAGCCATAATATGTTCAGGTAAGATAAAGGTGCTGGTAAAATTAATTAAAATGGTTAAATTAGTTATTTAACTTACTAGAATAATTTAAATAATTAAATTAAATTTAGTTACTTCAGGGTAAGTTAACGTAAGGAGTTAATTAAAATTATATGGTTTAAATTTATATAATTAAATGAACTAGTGATGTTTTGGGAGAATGAAATTAAAATACTTACAGAAGGGAAGCATGAAAAGTAAGTGAATGAGTTTTAATGAACACAATTAATGTAGAACAAAAAGGGGGTGAGAATGAAATAATAAAATAATAGAACCACCTGTAGTAACTACACATCAACATGCATCAACTATCCATCAACCTGTAGCCATTACCCAACACTTGCAACAACTACACACCAACCTGTAACCATTGTCTAGAAACCTGTATCCATTGCCCACCGCCTGCAACCTCTATCTAACAACCTGCAGTGATTTTCCAGTGTCTATAGGAACTACACAACAACCTACAACCATTGTCCAATAGCTTGCAGCCATTGTCTAGCACATGCAACAAATACACAACAACCTACAAACATTGTCCATCAACCCGCAACCACTACCTAGTACCTGTAGCAACTGTCCAACAACCTGTAGCCAGTAACCAGTGCTTGCAACAACTACATAGCAGCCTAAAACAACTTCCCAGTAGCTTAGCACCCTGCTACAAAGTATAGTAATGATAAAAACTGCACAATAATATGATAAATGAACATCGAATAATAATATATAGAAATTAAGAATTCATTCGGGATATCAATTACAATGATAGATGTTATATTTTATAATGTTTGATCTCCTACAAAGGTGGAGTCAAACTTCTTCTTCAATCCCTCATATCACTCTCCATGAATCTCTCAAACATATTTCCTAATATTTCTCAAACCAAAATAGCTACATGAGTTGTTTATTCAAAAAATTCACTCACACACAACTATTAAATATATTATTAATATGAGTTGTATTAACTCATTATTAATAATATTAAAATTTATTAATAATGTTACACAATATATTTGTAACAAGTAATTAGTGACTGAGATTTTAGTAAATGTAATTCATGTATTTAAAATTTTGATTAATGTATAAAAAATAAAATTAAAAAAAATAATTCTCGTAATTTTCTATGTAATGTGATGTAGTTTTTGTTAGCAGAGAACCGAATGTAGTAATGTTTGAATGAGTTTATTCACAATGAAGTGTGTATTAATACAGGAGAGAATTCAGTTAGGAGGTAACCACCTGTAACTGATAGGTCGGTTATATATAACTAAGATAAACTATGTATTAATTATGCCAACATTCCCCCCCCTTAATACATTGTTTTTACAAATCTACCCCAGATTCATCATCTTGTTACGTCACGACATGTCCTATCTACTTCTTGCAACAAGGACTTTGTCTAGATTTTCTTGAATCTCTATGATAGATGTGCTCTCGTTTGTAGAAAAATAGATGAAGAAGTGAGCTCGAAAGCTCGTGTGGTGCACCACGGATGTGCCTGAGGGCATTTAATCTCATGTTTGTCATCTGGATTGACATAACTCTTCTCCATCTATATGTCAAACAAGACTCAGTCCATTATGTTCTCGAATTACAAGTTTTTGAGACTAGCGAAGAGTAGATACTGATGCTCTTGTGGGCTTGAATTCAGCTCTCTTAAATGTGGCACATCTCTATGGTTACTTGCAATATTGCTTACATCTTTGGGCACGACTTTCATGCTTTCAGATTGTTGCATGGGATCATAGGCTCGTTGTTCGTGTCCATATTTGATAGAAAATTTTATGAATGAATGAAGGGGCTTAATCTCATTTTGTTCTGATTTGATTCAAACAAATTCCACATGTCTCTTGATATTTTGTACAATGCACTTGCTAATGTATTTCTTGGTCTGCGAACAACAGTTGAGAAGATGTTGGGGGAAGGAGTCTACCAATGCATACTTGGGCTTTCGGTGGTCGATGCCACTCATGCCAGACTCCACATAGTGCTAATAAGTTGGTTAGTGGTCATTCCCACATGCTCTCTTCTCCCTCTTTGGTGATGCATTCCCCTTTTAAATTCTATGACTATGGGCATGTCTTCATCTCAGGGATTATTGAAAATCACATTCGATGGTGACCATAATAGCCACATCTCGCTAGATTAGGACTTGATCCTCTGCCAAGTAGATCTCCATGCTCCCACTACATATTTCTTCCTCCAAGCCAGATAGTTGAATAATCTATAATAGACGTTGTCTCTATTTTCTTCAATGGGTCACTATTTGATTTCTTGATGGCAGAAAAAAACACTTATCCATTGTGGAAAGGTAGCAGAAAGACGTATTCTTTAGAGAATGCACTTCTATAATTCGAGAAGTAGGTGTAACAATCTCAGACAACATGCCAATGCAAGGAGTTGGTTTTTAAGGAAGACGGGGCTAGAATAACGAGTGCTCTGGGAATGTAAGACTGGCACACCTTTTTGGATATACTCTGCAATGTGGGTGCCAAGTTGATTTCACACATTCCCTTCACATGTTCCCTCTTTTGATGTGTCCACTTCTCCAGATCGATCTACTTTGGTCTGCACACTTTCTGTGCTACGCACTGGAAATGCTACAAGTCAAATAGGTTTGCCAATAAACTTTTCCAAATGCCAATGCTGAGTAGGTTCTAGGTCCTTCAATCACCAATGCAGGGAGAGTAGGAACACCAGATCCAAAATAGGCCTTCACGCAGAGATTGGTGGGGTAGTCAGGACAAGTCACGTTTTATTCCTCCACACTCTTGCACCAAACAAAATTTATCCTCCATGCTACTCTAGTGTGCTACTCCCACTTCCACGCTCTGATACCACTGTTAGCAGAGAACCAAATGTAGAAATGTCTGAATGAGTTTATTCACAATGAAGTGTGTATTAATATAGGAGAGAATTCAGTTAGGAGGTAACCACCTATAACTGATAGGTCGGTTATATATAACTAAGATAAACTATGTATTAATTATGCCAACAATTTTGTGGGTTATCATGTTGTTATTTTGTGGGTGTTACATTTAGTAGAGAATTCATATGTGATCCTGAGCCTAAAATTCACCTCACAATTTTAGATAGTTTACATTCAGTAATGGGAGCCTCCTCATAGCCAAGAAGAAAGGGGTTCAACCCTATGACCATTAGTGAAACTCAATAATCTACAATGTGATAATTTATCTCACTAACAATCTATGATTCCAAAACTATTTATGGCTTTGTACGCAATGTATAGTTTTTCCATAGGTCTAAGTTTTGAGATGGAGAATTTTGGGTTCCCTAACCCTAGTATCTATGGCAGTGAATCTACCCCACATTTTGGCTAAGGTAGATGTGGAAGAACCTCAGGTGGCCATGGAGGGACTGTGGGCTCTATCCCTAACATTAGAAATCCCCACTATAGTAATAATGTCCCATTTTTGCCTAACCTGGGTTATTCAATGACTTCAATGGTTTCATGTAAAAAATTATGGGTGATGGCAATGATTTTTTTGATGCTTCATTACACGACAGATCTTCAAGGGTTATTTCTGGTGATTCGGGGAAGTTGGACGCATGTTTTCCTGGGTCCCTTGTTTTGGGTCATGCCCCGGGTGTTGCTGCTATGGTGTCCCCATCTCTTTTCCAAGTTGTACCTGGTGGCAACAGGGGTTGTTTGGATGCTGGTGGAATGGGAGAATGCAGATCTAGGGTGAAACAAGGTTTCAAGAGCTTCCTAGATATGGCTAAAACATCTATTCGCCCACATTCCAAACCTATGCTACATGCTAATAATTGCTCACTGTTATCATTGGTGTGGATGTCGGGAAATCATAGGCGTATTTCAATAAAAATGAGGTCTTAGCTGCAGATTTAACCATATCTACCCGGGCCTACCTGTGCTCCACAAATGGATCTCCTCTTTTGGGTAGTCTTTAATTGAAGGTAAAGTAAACATTTACCCAATAATTGTAGGTTTCTTCATTCTTTTCTTTGATAATACCTCTGATAGAGATCCTATATTCGATAGATTGTGGGATTTTTAATCCCATTTTCTTTTTATGAAGCCATGGCTCCCCCTTTTCAATCTTGTTACTGAAACATTCCAAATCAGACATGTTTGGGTTTCTCTGCCACATCTTCCTCTCAGATTTTAGAGTGAGAAATGATTAATCTCCATTGGGGACACTTTGGTTAAAACCCTTGCTATGGACACAAAAATAACCTAATATGAGTTTACTGTGTATACTCGCATCTTGGTCGACATGAAAACTTCAATGGATTTTCCTACATCTTTTGATCTTAAAGATGATGAAAAAATATGGAATCAAAAATTATATAATGAAGGCTTCCCCTTTAGATGTCAAACCTGCTTTTCCCCTTGTCGTTTAGCTACAGATTCCAAGTAGGGGAAGAAACGTGCCAATAGTCATATTTCCTGGTGGAAGAATTTTGATTCTAGTCATCTGGTTGTTAACAATCATTCAAATAGTGAATATGAAGATGGGTCCATAGATGAGAAAATTGTGCTTGTGAATCTGGTGGTCACCCCTTCCTCTACCCCTATAGAGAAGGCTCATACCCCCCAGTTCTAAGATTGGGACTTTGTCCCTCCCTCTTGGTCCCTTGGAGACCCTTAATCGGGTGGATATAAACATTATTGCTATTTACATACCTATTCATATAAATGAAAATGTAAATCCCAACACCAATGATGGTTGGTCTACTGTGAATAGAAGGAAGAAAGGGAAAGTTAACGAATCCCTTAAGATGCATATTAGATCCCATGGGAACGATTCTCATGGTTAGTTTTTTGGTTTGTTTATTGTTGTGGTTGGTCATGTTGCTGGCTTTTTCGTGCTTTGTTGACCCTCTTTGCCACTAATAGACGCAACCCTATGCATTCCTAATTTCTATACTTTTGTCTCCAATGGTGCTTAGTTTAATGGAGAAGGGACCCCTTAAACCTCTTTCACCCTTAATCAAAAAAGTATGTGAGTAATATAAAATAGCTTTTTGTTTTATATTAGTACATATGAAAGACATTGTTATAAATTTTATTGTAGACAGGCATAAGAATTGGAAACATAAATAAGGCACAACTCATGCAACACAAATGCATTTCTAAATTTGTTTATGTTACTACAAAAATAAATGAAAAGACACAATTGTATTCAAAAGTCCTTCCTCTAGACGTCAATTACGTGTAACTACATAAATATATCAAGTTTTTCTTCAATTTAGTATTTTAAAATTAGTTTCATCTTTCCACTCACAAAAGTATTCATCAAACCCCAGAGATTGAAAAACATATGATGTTGGTAAATGAAAAAAAAAGACACACACACACACACACACACACTATATGGGTCCCTTCGTGTGTATCTTTCACCTCAAGTGCAATTGCTAGTTTCATTTTTTTTTTAAATTCATGGCATGTTTTTATCAAACGAGTGGGGTCACATATTAAGATTAACCTGAAATTAGACTTGAGAGAATTAACGGAAAATATTGAGATAACCTTTTGTAGATGGTACAGCATATTTTATTTTCATTTTTATATGTTTTTTTTTTATAAATGTGACAATAATGTTTTACATGATTTTGAGTTGAGAAAACGAGTTGGAGGTGATATATTTAGAATAAGTTCGAATCAATTTTTGAAAGGATTAAGCTACTAGATTTGATCTTGGAAATGTCAATTACTCTTCTATGAATCTTGATTTAATAATGGATATAGGGGAGTTTTTCCAGGGTCCCCACCCTATTACAAATGGCACCTACAGTCCAGATATAAAAAAAGTCACGATAAGAAGTAAAAAATTAACAAAGGATAGACAACTGAAAAAAACAACAAAGAAACAACCCAAAATCAACCGGAATAACTAGAATAACCATACAATAATGATTAAAAGTACCAAAAAAGCCCACCAGGAGGATATGGGCCAAGACTTTTAGATTTTATCCTCACAACATGTGTCCAAGACTCTAGCTCTTCTAGCATCACACTATTTTGATTGATAAGAGTGAAATGAATTTCTGACAAACACCTCGTAACTAGAGCCCTCCAAGAAATCCTAGATTTTAAGGCTCTAGGGATTATGTGAACCGGTTGTCTTCGTCATTTTGGGAATCGATCCTGAATCATTTTCAATAGTCAAAACAACTTCTAGAACGCCCTCCTCGGTTGCAATCGATTTACCATCCTTTGGCTGATCTAGAATCTTTACCAAGTTAAATTTCACTTGATCCAAAAAACATATTTCAACAATTAGAGGGGAATTTTGAACAATGATAGGAATGACAATATGCTCCAGTGAGGGGGCATCACTTGGCTGATCCATGTTATCCACCACCTACCCCAAAGCAAAATCCGTGAGTGGGCTCATTTTTGCTGATTCATCTACGTTGGCCAAAGACAAAGTATCCACCAGTCTCGTATTCTGCACCGCTGTAGGAGATCAAGCCATGTCTGCCAAAAACATATCGTTTCCAACATCCATATCAGAAACAACAAGATGGTTCGTGTAGTTCGGCATACTAGCATCATCCAATGCTTCCTTAGCTATCGAGACAGGGCAGTTCAAGACCACTGCAAGTAGATCTAGGGATCCCGACCCTAACTCGTCCAAGGCCTTCCTACCAAAAATATCTAATCCTATGAGCGTATAAACATCCAGCTTGTCCATAAGAGATATAGAGTCTTCATCTCCGCTGCTCACCGCCAAAATCGAAGAGCTCTAAGAGGGTTTCACCGAGACATCCCTATTTTGATTAACAATAAAACCGTTCTGTCCCAAATTCATTACCTTTCTCTTCCAGGCTGCGAGAGTAGAGCAATCCCCATTTTTTTTTTTCTTTTTTCCCCGAGCAATCCCCATTACAATGTCCAGTTTGCATATATTTTTTGTAAAAAAATGTTTTATTTTTCATACACCAACTGTTGTGATCACACTCCATGCTTAGTGATGAGTCTAATGGAGGTAACGGTTGGGCTATTTGCAGACATACTGATGCAAAAATGAGCCTGGGTCATCCTGTTATAGGCTCAAGTGGTGGGATCTATAACCAGAGGGACACCAAAGGCTCTAGCAATGCCCAAAATCACATCTTGTTCCTCGAATTCCAAAGAAAAAGACAAAAAATTAACCCATACAGGAAAAATCACAGGGGATGGAGAAAATAGAGAAGCTATCTGGAGCCCATTTGGCAAGATTTAGGACTGTTATCCCAAACAACCAAGGCCCCTCCCGAAAAACCCCGAGAAAATGTTTTTCCTAGAGAAAATGGAAGAGGAAAGATTGAAGAGACAATGTAATGAATTCTAAGTTTCCCTTTGGCCTCAATTTTCTTTGTTCTTAGATTATTATTGCTTTAATGTTGGCGTGGGAACCCAAAAACCTTCCTTGGAGATAGAATCTAAATTTCACCTCAGATCTATAAACTAGCAATCGCACGTGAGGTGTGCGATGTTAACGCCGAAAGTGAATTACTGGTGAAAAGAGAAGGAAAGTGAAACATACAACAAAGTAATATGATATTTATAATTAGAGAATGAAAAACATAATGAATTAGTAGAAACATGAGTAGTAGAAAAGATTTGGATTGGACAAAAGGTGGTGAAGCTTGAAAGGGAAGGGCTAACGGGGATCAAGAGGGGAGTGTTAAGGACAAGGAGCAAGGACATGATTCCTCTTGTATGTGTTACTGTAAACGTGGTGTTGAGGACTTTATGGAATAACGAATGAAAGCAAAAAGTGGTGAAATCCAAAGGGCGGATAAGGAAGGAACTCTTGATATAGTTGTGAACAAAAGCCCCTGTTTTTCCGTGCCCGAATGTCAATAGTGGCTCTCTACAAAGTAAGCCCTTGATATTTGTGGATTGAAAATTCCCAAGCCATTTTAAGTGGTAATTGCCTTCGGTCACCTATGGAAATTTAGTTTCTTAATCGATAACCAACCTTTCTCGTAGACAACATTATGAAATGCATAATGCAGTGTACCCAATCCTTTTACCACATATTCATGTTGTTACTTGTAGGTTCTATTCTTTAAGGGAGGATTGTGGGAAGAGTAATTATGTATTAAGCTATTCCCAGTTCCAGGCCCATATGCATAGCCTTCTATATCATAATTTATAAATGGTTTCTTCCCTTTTTTTATTTTAGATTTTCTTGAATGTTTTATGATGCTCCCCGATTTTGTTTTGTTTTCTTTTTACCCTTCTCCAATGATAACCCACCATCATAGAATTGCCAAAATACTTCATTTTTTTATCTCTTCAATACCACTTTGTGGATTTCCTTTCTCTACTTGCATGCGGCTTGAACCAAATGAAGTCATTGAAATCATCAAAAAAAAAAATGTACGTGGAACAAAGGCCAACACTGAGAATGGGAAAAATTAAGGGGCATGATTGATAAGGAAGAGGTTTATTAGACGCAAATAAAATCTTTTGAAGTAATTGTTCACTCGTGAATGCAAATTTTACACGTTTAAACGACTATTTCTCTTAAAAATCTACAACACTTGGTGAAAGTGGGCCTTATCGTGTAAACACCTATATTGATTGTGTTCAATCGTGAACGAAGAGTTCAAAGTCTGAGACCCGGTGGAGACTGAGGTAGAAAGCCTTCCTGTTAAACTTTGTATCCCCTCTTTTAGAGGTGTAATGTCCTGTTCTACATTGCACGTGTTCATCCTTCGGCGATCGAGTGCTAAGCATGGAACGTCATTGTGCCTTCGTCGATCATTTTTGGGTTTCGCCTTGGTCACAGGGAATACTCGATCATCTCCCTCTTCATCATGTTTGCTGGTGTCATGTTGTCGTTGTCGTTGCTGGCCCTTTCTGGCCGTGTACACTTGTTACCATTTTGTTGAAAAGACCTGGCCTTTAATTATGCATGGAGGAAGAACGCTTACCCACCCACCATATGTTTTCCTCCCTGCTGGCCACGTAGCTTTCAAATAAGATTTTATTTTGATCTTCCTGGTGGTTGTCTTTTACCTGCCACTGCATTAAAGGACCCTTGCATCCTTGCTTGGCATGTGTAAATCTCCTTCTTGCTAGTGGCCGCACTTCCTCCTTCATTGATTAAAATTTTGATTTACAAATCTTTTGCTGACTTCCATGGTCTACGTTCCCCTTCTCTATCTGGACGCGTGAGTTTGTGTGGTGAAGGAATCAAAATCTCTTCTCATGACATATTCACTCAAATTCCTGAAGGGAAAAAAAAAACAACAAAAATAAAGGCCAATGCGACACCTTCATTCCTAACAGAGATCTGGCCACGTGACAACCTTTGTGACAGTAGCTGGATGGTCTTAGATGAAGCTAGGCAGGAAGCAGGCGTGTTACCTCCACTTCCTTGTGGGCGCTGTGAGGTGTGTTCGGGCCTCGGGACATCCACAGCAAACGACCTGCAACAGGAAATAGCCAGGCGGCAGGCACGTGTGAAACCAGTTTAGTTAGAAGCCTTTTTGAGCTGCTTCCAACAGGCAGGCTGTCCAACTATGTTGCTTTCTGTTCAGTATAGAATGCATCCTCAGATTCGGGTCTCTCCTTCAAGATATTTTTATCAAAATCGACTATGTGACAGTGAGAGTATTACCAGGAGACCTGATGAAATTTTTTGCAAAGATTCTCTTATGAGACCTTGCTGTTTTACGATGTAACTCATGGAAGAGAATCTCATAGAGGCATATCTGTTTCATATCAGAATATTCATGAAGCACATTTGCTTTGCAATTTTATGAGCTGCTACAACGAGTCACCAAGTTGGCAGGCATAAAGGTTTCTGTTGGATTTATCGCACCTTGCAAGCTACAGCTGAAATGTTTGCACCAAGAGTTTGATGATGTCCTCAAATCTGATGAAGGAAAAGGTTTATTTATCATTAGGTAGATGCCTTTCAGAGCCAGGTGTGATGTAATCATTATGTCTTGTGTTCGAGCTTCAAATCATGGGGTTCCCAAGCTTGTCTGGTGTGTCATCAGGAATTCTGGCTATTCATCAACACAGTCCTCAATCAGTCCAATCCTTAAAGGATATTTCTGAATCATTTATGTATATTTTGCAAGCACCTATTCTTTTCCACTTCTGGTGATGTCTGCTAATAATATACAAGTGAATAGCAGGAGTACCCAACTGCTCAGAAGGGAATATTCTAATTCTAATCCCGAATTAAAATTGTTATCTTCGAGACTAACTGGGCACCAGTTTTGGGCTCCGAGCTTGCCCAATTGCCCCTCATAGCTGATGAAATCAGGAAGACCCTTCCTGTTGTGCCCTACAAAACACCTCAAACATTTGCATGTGGTGGAAAACGTTGCTTTGTCTGTGTAAGTTGGACCAAGAAGGGGATCAGCATTTTAAGGGATTTCTATCACACGTGCTCCCATTTACTTCCACAGAAAGTTTTTTTTGAAAAGTGGCAGGATCACCAACAAACAACCTGTCCTCTATGCAGATTCTCACCTCATACTAGAAGAGACTGCTATTAGGTTGAGGAGAAGAGAGCATGGAACTCACAGAAGAGCTCATGTTCTAGTTCTCCTCCTTCCAAGGTCATGGATTTCATAGTATGTGGTGGCTAAGGGCTAATTTGGAGCAGTGTTCGGAGGATTTTGGATCTACTTCTGAGAAACCCAGGGATGCATGGCAACAATCTTTGGAAGCAGAAGAGGAGATAGGGTATTAAACCAGTCAGAAGATCAGCGAGGGAACATGATATTGATAACGAGTGTCAATGTGACCCGACCGAACTATGGGTAGAGATGCACATTTCGGACTATACAATTGATTTTATGAAGTCAAGAGCATGGCCGTTAACAGAGTTTGGACCTTCAGCAGGCTGAGGAAGAGAAGTTGCGCAGGTTGTGTTGCTGTTGCCCGAGCCCTGGTCGACGTGCTTGTTGGTTGGAAGAATTATAATCAGGCATGTTAAATCTACTCCTTGTAATAGTTTTTTTTTTCTACCTTCTTTCAGTATCTTGAAATGAATATTCTTTCCTCTTGAATGGCGCCTAGACAAAATGTTTTCGTGGTTGTTTATATCGCTGCCTGATTGTGTTGGTTGTTCCTTTAAATCTCGTTCCAATTTCGCTGGTTTTGCTTGGAATGTTCTTTTCCTCTCTTATAGCTTACTCTATTTCATATTTGTCTAAATGGGCTACTGCAATATTGAGTGATGCAGTCTAGTTCGTAGGGAAGGAAACATTATAGAGTTTTGTTTGCTTATATGACTCTCTTTTAAAAGAATTCTGTGATGGTATTTATAATTGAAGGCTTACTATATGGAAGGTTAAGCCTTCATATCTCTATTTTGTTGAATAAATACGTATTTCCTGTTTAGGGCTCTCCTGTTTTGCTAAAAGGTACATTAATAGTGACATTGTGTTCTAAAACTTGTTTAAGCCTGTGGGCATTCCTTACTTTTTGTTTAATTAGAAAATGGCATTAGGGTTTTGTTTTAGAACTGTACATGGTTGACTTTTGTACCCAGTTCTAGAGGATGAATAACCTGACATCTATTTTGGCCTCTACGTGTTGAGAGAATTACTATACCTACTTCCTGGTTCAAACTCTTGTTTGATTAAAGTAAGGGGGAAACATTGTAAGTTTAATTGAATGAAATCTCTACAATTTTTATTAAGGGTCGCAAGCAAGCTATTAATAGCTGGACTGAAACAAAAGTTGTAGGTGAATCCATGGTATTGGACTCGTGAACTCGTTTCCTGTTAGATGACAGCTGATTTCAGTGATAATATAATAGGTGGCTATTATATTTATCTGTTTGATATTTGCTAGACTTTTCCTTGATAAGCCCACATGGATCGGGTAAAATTTCCATCTTCTATACCATTGGCAAGGAGCTCATAGAACTTCTAGGCCTGACTGCACTGCGTAACCTTCCTGATGGATATGTGTGTTGGTTCTTTTTTTGTGCTTGCACTCGTGGTAAGGTCTTTTGAGTCTGGGGCATCGTTGGTGTTTTACCCTCTGTGTATCGAATCCCTTTGTTTTCGAACTCGAATATCTTATACTTCAAACTTGGTTACTAAAAGGTCCCATTTTGTGGCCTTGTTAAGGAAATCAATTTTTTATTTTAATACTTATTGACATTGTCGGAAATATATAAAAATTATTAACGACTTTTGGGTTTAGCCTTCCCTTATATTATGTAGAGAAGTTGACGATTAGGATAAGGTTTGTTGGTAGAATAATGGCCCTTTTTGTGTCTCTTTGTACGCTTTTGGAAGAGTGGATTTGTTTTGTTAACTAGTCCTACGTTTAAGAAATCCTATAAGAAGGTAGTGGTAAACTCCTTGGTTAAAACTGAAACTATAGTTGTTTTCTTTTAAGGGCGTCGAACCCATTATTACTATGAAGCCTCCCCCTGGGAGATTTGGATAACGTCGTTTTGTTTCGCGCCTACGATCATAATTAGTATGTTTTGTCTTCTCTTGGACCCCTTTAGTTGGATGGATTAAGTTTTGGATTCCAATCACGTAATCCATAGGATTACATGAAGGAGATATCAACACTGTTGACCTTCTTGTTCCTAACCCATAAGGTCTTGCCTTGATTTATGTGATTTTGTTCTTACTGGTATTTTGACTTTCTCCTTGTTGGATGGTTTAGATTTCTTTCTCATGCGAATAATTTTGGAGTTGTGGGTTGTGTTTTAATCCATTTTTGAATTAGAACTTTCCTTTCTTGATATTGTTAAATGTTAGCTTACTGTTGCAATGTGTAGCCTTAACATGCTCAGTTCTCGCGAACTGATTCTAGCTAGTATTTGTGCAGATGGATTATGCGAGTAGATTAAAGGAAAGAGTTGTAAAGGTTTCATCAGTGCAACTTATGAAGTTCTTTGTAAAAGTGTTCTATGTGTTGTAAATTGTGTAACATTGCTTGCAAAGAGTTTATATGACCTCTTGCCTGGAATTGTTCGGAAAATTCGTGAAGAAGTTGTTTTGTCTTTTTTTTGTAATTTGGCTGGTAACTCTTCTTAGTGAGAAATATTATTCAATCTTTTCACTGGCATAAGCATTGTAAAACTTTGATCTTGAGAATTAAGTGTTAATTTAAATCTTTCTAAGACTTTGTATTGATGTGTTATATGTAAGCTTTAATGGGGTGGCTTTTCCTTACAGAAGTTACCTAAAAGTTTTATTCAAAGAAATATGTTGTGGTTTAGATCCCCTTGAAAACAAACAATGCCTTAAGTAATCAAAAGTGAGACTATCCTTGCAAAGTGATTTTATATAACGTGTTATCCCTAACTGAACTAGTAAAAACTACTCTTTTTGGTGAACGCTTAAAACAAGCTTAAAGGAAAACAATGGTTAGTTTCTAATAAGATTTAACAAGTAAGAGAAGAAAATTTAGAAACCACTCAATTTATCTCTCAGCCTATTTAAAAGTAAGTAGCTTCCTCTTGATAAGCTCTTTCGGTGAAGCCTAAGTAAGAGCGTTAATAATTACGTATAAAACCTCAAGCTCCAATTAAACCTCAGTAAGAACTAATGATGTCTCAAGGATGAACTCAATTGACCTTCTTCCTTTAACTTTATCCAAGGTACCTTGTAATTTTCTCTTAAGTTGTTGAACGTGAACCGATGTTGTCATAAGGGCATGAACGAGTTCTAGTAACGTAAGTGTGAATAGATGGCCTTAAGGAATTAAATTACCATCTTTATCAAATAAATATATAAAACAAATAATGGTTATAAAGGAGAAGACTTTAAGTGAACTACTCTACAGTGTATAAGAACATAACTCAGTTGGTAAGATGAATTTGTGCGAATCATATATTGAATCCTTCTGAAAACTTAAGTCATGAGTTAAAGGGTGTCTTATCAAAATAAATAACCTCCAATCATTTCTTACTGTGGCTTGCCCTAGCTGTGAGAGTGTCATGTGGTTGGGCTTCTATGTTGTTCTGTCAAAAAAAAAAGAAAAGTAAATTGTCCTTGAAAGGTGTGAACGTTTCCGTGCTGCCTTTATGGCCATCCTTGTATCAAGTTGTTCACAGAGTTAGTTGTATCCTTGGTGACGACATGTTGCGTCATGTTATGTGTCAAGCAAGTCAAAAAAAAATTATCCTGTCTTTTACTGTGTTGTTCGTGTGTGTGATTTTGGGTCGTTACACTTGGTATCAGAGCGTAGGTTCATGCTCTCGAACCTATGGGCCGGATTGGTGTTATATGATGATGTTACATGGTGGTGGTGGTGTTACATGATGATACTGCATGATGATGATGATGTTGCATGATGGTGGTAGATATTGGAAGAGTAATGTGCTTTAAACGTGATGTGATTATTGTCGTAATTGTGATATTGTGAACGCACATGATGTGTATGTCACTTAGTGCGTGTTTGTCATCATGTTGATATGTTGGGGATGGGAGTATTCTCTCTCCTTCTTGTGGATTCTATGAAGAGTTCACGTGTGAATTACTGTTTGTGATGTGTGAAAAGAATTATAATGTGGATGACGTAGTGTTGGAGCATTGTGACTTATTGTGCTATGTGGGTGTATCAATGTGTTGTATGAATAGATTGATGTTAAAAGAGATGAGTTGTATCATGATGTTCTTACCATGTTTTGAAGAAATGTGTGTACCACCTTGTTATGTAGCAATGGATGTTATGTTGTGATGTACTATGTTCATCGTATGTATGATTTGTGCAAATATGTAATGCTTCATGTTGTGATTTGGGGTCATACGGTGAGTGTATGAACCCTATCGTATGGTGATTGCACTTTGGGTGCAGAAAGTGGTAAAGTGATGTGTTACACTCAGTGAATGTATGATCGTGATCTACCCTGTATATGTACCATATGTAAGACGTTATGGTAGTTATGTGTGTGCCACCGTTATGTTAGTGATGTTGTTGTATGTTATGTTGTGAACCTTACGCTAACCGACCCTAAGGGTAATCGGTAGAAGTGTATGTTGAGAGTGAGGAATGGTGTACCATGGGTCAATAACTTGAGCCGAAACTTGGTTTAGTAGATAACATGTGATTCTTTCCTCTCTCCCTATGTGGTTGTATGTATTGCAACCTAAGTGCAACTATGACTATGTTTAGCCTTGTCGAAGTGGTGGCGGGATGATTCAGATAGAGGTGATGACAGTTGTATTATTGATATGTATTTTACGAGCTGAGGCTCGATGTTCCGAGTGCTAGCAACTCGTTGAGTACCCCTGGGTGGCTAGATAAGGCTGCACAGTTATAGTAATGTGACATTATTATAAGTTGATTTTATTCGTAAATTGAGCTTTTTACTTTATTTTGTAAGGACCAGCAACTTTTCTTGATTGCCATGCTTTACAATTTTGGGCATTTCCTTGGTTTGTGGCACTAACATGGGGATTTTGATACTAACTATGGCTATTTGGCCATTTATTTTGCTTTATTTGGGTCTTCTTTTAAATTTGGAATTTTTACCGCCTTGCCCAAGGCTTGTACTTTGCCACTTGGCACTTTGATTGGATTGTTGTGCTGGTTCTATTGTCGTGATGTGTGGAATAGGGTCATGGGATGCACCATGGAATGGTTGGACCTATGGACCCGCTTCGTTGTATGGGGGTACGCCCCAAGGAGTACAGATAACTAGCGGGTTGTTGAACCACGCGTTATTATGTCACTTGGGTTAGGAGTGTTCGAACTCTATGTGTCTTGGACCATAGGGTCAACCGGCCTCCTTGAGGGAGGCATAAGAGTTTGAGGGAGGCATAAGAGACTTAGGGAGAGTTTGAGGGAGGCACTTGAGGGAGGCATAAGATTTTGAGGGAGGCATAAGAGTTTGAGGGAGGCTTATGATATTTGTGTGTATGGTTGATGTTTCGGGATATATGTTGAGTTATTGTGATGTTTTGGTAGTGGTCTTTTGATGTATGTGTTACTCATGTCAGATGGATATGTGTTGTGATGTTGTGGATATGTCATTGATTCCCTTGTGGACACTATGTACCTGTAGCATTGTTTGGTGTTATGTGAATTTTTTCATTGATGCAAATTGAGGAAATGTCTGGTGGATTGTAGTACTCTTTTGTTTGAGTATTTTGGTATGTCAGTCATTGATGTGTGTCGAGTACTATGTTATGTGGACTGTGCCTATTCCATTCCGTATTTGAGTAACCTTTTGTGGTGTAATACAATCTTGAAGTATATACTTGTGTGCTTGTGAATCTGTAGTGTCTTTTGAACCTGATAGGGTGTTGTGTTAGCAGTTCATGTTGGGCACCCACAATAAGGAATAAACCAAAACTCTTCAATGATGAAATTTTAAAAGAAATTAAACTAAGAATAATGCTAATGGAAAGGAACTAATGAAATAATAAATAAGAGGGAACTGCCAATCTTCACAGAACCTTGAAAGTTAAAATTTCTACCAAATGTTCCTAAGGCTACCTTGTGACCGTGCTTTAATCAACTAAAATTTTAAACCATAGGGTGTACTTTCTCCTTTACCTGTTCTTGGTTGCGAACCATTTCTTTTCCGCTGTGTTATGTCGCATCGAGGATGATGCTTTCTTAAGGGGAGGAGAATGTAATGTCCTGTTCTACTTTGCTCCTGTTCAACGGCGATGAGTGCTAAGCATGGCGTCATTGGCCTTGGGAGCACCTTTTTTGGTCACAGGTGTTACTCAATCATTTCCCTCTTCCTGTCAGTTGGTGGGTGGATGTAAGTTCATTTATCGAAGCCACTGAAGCCCTTGTTCTGACGACTGTTCATTTCCATGGTTACTGGGAACCGTTCATGGGCTGTTTTTTGGGCCCTAGTTTTTGTCTTTTCCTTTTTGATAATAATTATTGTTAATCAAATTAATACTAAATAAATAGTTAATTAATATGGTCTTTGCATTATGATCGAAGAAACAATGGAAATCGTATTATCAGATTGTTAAAATTTATTTTAATTTTAGGAACATTTGATGCATAGTCCAAACGGATCTGGGTGATTGTATTCACTTGCGGCTTGCACTAATGCGCAAAGTATCTGGCCTTTTGTGATGCCACATTGGTCCCTGTGTTCGTTGGGTGAACTTCTGTTAACTATTCTCCTCTCGACCAGTGTTGTACTTATTTATTTACCTTGCCCCATCATTGAAGGCTGTTAACCTAATTTCGGCATATTGATTCTTGTTGCGCTCTGTTGAAAAAATGTCCGATGGTCTCTTAATGATAAACATGCCTTCGTCAATCATTTGTGGGTGTTCACCTTGGTAGCCAGGAATACCTCAATTTGATCATGTTTACCACTTTTATTGTTTGTTGGTGTCGTGTTGAGATTGTCAAATCTAGCCCTTGCTGGCCGCTACCTTTCCTTGTCAAGCAGTTGTTCAAAATACCTGGCTTTCAATCTATGCGTTCCTTGAGGAAGAACTTTATCTGATATTCACCTATGTTTTCCTCCCTGTGGAAGCTTGTCTTTCTCAGATTTTAAAACAATCTTCCTGGTGGTTGTCTTTTACCTGCCATTGCATAAAGCAGCAACCCTTGCTTGACATGTGGAAATCTCTTTCTTGCTGGTGGCCGCACTTCCTCCTTGATTTATTAAATTTTTGATTTGTAAATCTTCTGCTGACTTCCGTGGTCGGCGTGTGGAGTGGTTGAGAAGCCATCAAAATCTCTGTCATGGCATTTCAACTCTTCCTAGGCTCCTTTTCTTCGCCTATCCTTTCCTTGTGGCCATCTGTGGGTTATGATATGGTGGTTTTAATCATTACAGTGTAGCACGTTACCTCCACTTTCTTTGGGTGCCACGAGGTGTGTTCGGGTCAGGAATCCACAGCAAACGACCTGTAACAGGAAATAGCCAGGCAGCAGACATGTGTAGTTTAGTTAAAGCCTTTTTTAGCACTTCCAACAGGCAGGTTGTCCAACTATGTTGCTTTCGGTTTAGTATAGAATGCATCCTCAGATTCGGATTCTCCTTCAAGATATTTTTTATCAAAATCGACTATGTGACAGTGAGAGTGTTACCAGGAGACCTTATGAAATTTATTTACAAAGATTCTCTATTTCTTACTTGTTTTACAATGTAACCATGGAAGAGGATCTCATGGAGGTGGATCTGTTTCATATCAGAATATTCATGAAGCACGATTTGCTTCCAATTATATGAGCTTCTTCAACGAGTCACTGAGTTGGCAGGCATAAAGGTTTTCTATTGGAATTATCACACCTTACAAGCTACAGCTGAAATGTTTGCCCCGAGAGTTTGATGTTGTCCTCAAATTTGATGAAGGAAAAGGTTTATATATCATTACGATAGATGCCTTTTAGATCCAGGAGTGATGTAATCATTATGGAAGTTTCTTTGGATGTAGAAGGGGCTTTGTCAGAAAGGCAATGCATGGGCGGGTGCTCCCAATCCCTTCAGCAGTCAGGAACATCTGCATAGACACAATGAGGAGGCTCTCAAATGGGCTGCTCTTAAAAGATTTCCGAATCATTTACCACCCGAATTTTGAAGTCCACTCTTTTCTACTGAATTTGCAATAATAACAGGAAGTTTCAGATATCAAGCTCATGTGGACGTCACCACGCTAATTCTAAAGAAACATGCAGAAATTTCATTCATAGTATTCTGATGGTCTTGGACATCATGGTTTCTCACAAAATTGACCAATTGCCCCTCAGAGTTGCTCAATAGAAGTTCTGTTCAAGCACTTAAGCATCAAAGCTGATGCACGTGTAATGCGGATCTTCCCACTGGTGGAAAAAATTTCATTTCAAAGTCAGAAGAGGGATAGATTCTGGAACTATGCTCCCATTTACAGTCCAGAGGAAATTGTTTCACCATCCTTCATGATGTAAATGGCAATCAAGCCTTCTGGATGACACTTCTAATCTTGGTCCACCTGGTGCTGGATACCAAAGTACATTGCTAACAATTTTGGCTAGAAAACCTGCCGCAATCTAGAAGAGCTGGTTGTTCTGACCTTCTCCTCATGGACATAATTGGTACCACAAAGAACATCTAGCTTACATCTAGCCAGCATGATTTGCACCATGCAGAAGGGACTGTGAAGGAAACTGGATTTCTCTGAGATGCCAAGGTGTTGGGTCAAGGTATGACCAACTGTGATTTTTCAAGATGTGAGATAGCATCTGCAGGCATCAAACCAGATCCAGGTTGACCTCTATATGAAGTAAACAACAATTGAGGGCCAACAGATAAGCCTTGTCACAGAACTAGGGGTAGAGATACACATTGCGGACTATACAATTGATTTTATGAAGTCAAGAGCATGGCCGTTAACAGAGTTTGGACCTTCAACAGGCTGAGGAAGAGAAGTTGCGCAGGTTGTGTTGCTGTTGCTCGAGCCCTGGTCGACGTGCTTGTTGGTTGGAAGAATTATAATCAGGCATGTTAAATCTACTCCTTGTAATAGTTTTCTTTTACCTTCTTTCAGTATCTTGAAATGAATATTCTTTCCTCTTGAATGGCGCCTAGTCAAAATGTTTTCGTGGTTGTTTATATCGCTGCCTGATTGTGTTGGTTGTTCCTTTAAATCTCGTTCCAACTTCGCTGGTTTTTCTTGGAATGTTCTTTTCCTCTCTTATAGCTTACTCTATTTCATATTTGTCTAAATGGGCTACTGCAATATTGAGTGATGCAGTCTAGTTCGTAGGGAAGGAAACATTATTGAGTTTTGTTTGCTTATATGACTCTCTTTTAAAAGAATTCTGTGACGGTATGTATAATTGAAGGTTACTAAATGGAAGGTTAAGCCTTCATATCTCTATTTGGTTGAATAAATACGTATTTCCTGTTTAGGGCTCTCCTATTTTGCTAAAAGGTACATTAATAGTGACATTGTGTTCTAAAACTTGTTTAAGCCTGTGGGCATTCCTTACTTTTTGTTTAATTAGAAAATGGCATTAGGGTTTTGTTTTAGAACTGTACATGGTTGACTTTTGTACCCAGTTCTAGAGGATGAATAACCTGACATCTATTTTGGCCTCTACGTGTTGAGAGAATTACTATACCTACTTCCTGGTTCAAACTCTTGTTTGATTAAAGTAAGGGGGAAACATTGTAAGTTTAATTGAATGAAATCTCTACAATTTTTATTAAGGGTCGCAAGCAAGCTATTAATAGCTGGACTGAAACAAAAGTTGTAGGTGAATCCATGGTATTGGACTCGTGAACTCGTTTCCTGTTAGATGACAGCTGATTTCAGTGATAATATAATAGGTGGCTATTATATTTATCTGTTTGATATTTGCTAGACTTTTCCTTGATAAGCCCACATGGATCGGGTAAAATTTTCCATCTTCTATACCATTGGCAAGGAGTTCATAGAACTTCTAGGCCTGACTGCACTGCGTAACCTTCCTGATGGATATGTGCGTTGGTTCTTATTTTGGGCTTGTACTCGTGGTAAGGTCTTTTGAGTCTGGGGCATCATTGGTGTTTTACCCTCTGCGTATCGAATCCCTTTGTTTTCGAACTCGAATATCTTATACTTCAAACTTGGTTACTAAAAGTCCCATTTTGTGGCTTTGTTAAGGAAATCAATTTTTATTTTTTATTTTAAAATACTTGTTGACATTGTTGGAAATATATATAAAAATTATTAACGACTTTTGGGTTTAGCCTTCCCTTATATTATGTAGAGAAGTTGACGATTAGGATAAGGTTTGTTGGTAGAATAATGGCCTTTTTTGTGTCTCTTTTGTACGCTTTTGAAAGAGTGCAATTTTTTGGTTAACTAGTCCTACGTTTAAGAAATCCTACATGAAGGTAGTGGTAAAGCTCCTTGGTTAAAACTGAAACTATAGTTGTTTTTCTTTTAAGGGCGTCGAACCCTAATTATTGCTATGAAGCCTCCCCCTGGGAGATTTGGATAACGTCGTTTTGCTTCGCGCCTACGATCATAATTAGTATGTTTTGTCTTCTCTTGGACCCCTTTAGTTGGATGGAGTAAGTTTTGGATTCCAATCACGTAATCCATAGGATTACATGAAGGAGATATCAACACTCTTGACCTTCTTGTTCCTAACCCATAAGGTCTTGCCTTGATTTATGTGATTTTGTTCTTACTGGTATTTTGACTTTCTCCTTGCTGGATGGTTTAGATTTCTTTCTCATGCGAATAATTTTGGAGTTGTGGGTTGTGTTTTAATCCATTTTTGAATTAGAACTTTCCTTTCTTGATATTGTTAAATGTTAGCTTACTATTGCAATGTGTAGCCTTAACATGCTCAGTTCTCGCGAACTGATTCTAGCTAGTATTTGTGCAGATGGATTATGCGAGTAGATTAAAGGAAAGAGTTGTAAAGGTTTCATCAGTGCAACTTATGAAGTTCTTTGTAAAAATTTTCTATGTGTTGTAAATTGTGTAACATTGCTTGCAAAGAGTTTATATGACCTCTTGCCTGGAATTGTTCGGAAAATTCGTGAAGAAGTTGTTTTGTCTTTTTTTTGTAATTTGGCTAGTAACTCTTCTTAGTGAGAAATATTATTCAATCTTTTCACTGGCATAAGCATTGTAAAACTTTGATCTTGAGAATTAAGTGTTAATTTAAATCTTTCTAAGACTTTGTATTGATGTGTTATATGTAAGCTTTAATGGGGTGGCTTTTCCTTACAGAAGTTACCTAAAAGTTTTATTCAAAGAAATATGTTGTGGTTTAGATCCCCTTGTAAACAAACAATACCTTAAGTAATCAAGAGTGAGACTATCCTTGCAAAGTGATTTTATATAACGTGTTATCCCTAACTGAACTAGTAAACACTACTCTTTTGGTGAACGCTTAAAACAAGCTTAAAGGAAAACAATGGTTAGTTTCTAATAAGATTTAACAAGTAAGAGAAGAAAATTTAGAAACCACTCAATTTATCTCTCAGCCTTTTTAAAAGTAAGTAGCTTTCTCTTGATAAGCTCTTTCGGTGAAGCCTAAGTAAGAGCATTAATAATTACGTATAAAACCTCAAGCTCCAATTAAACCTCAGTAAGAACTAATGATGTCTCAAGGATGAACTCAATTGACCTTCTTCCTTTAACTTTATCCAAGGTACCTTGTAATTTTCTCTTAAGTTGTTGAACGTGAACCGATGTTGTCATAAGGGCATGAACGAGTTCTAGTAACGTAAGTGTGAATAGATGGCCTTATGGAATTAAATTACCATCTTTATCAAATAAATATATAAAACAAATAATGGTTATAAAGGAGAAGACTTTAAGTGAACTACTCTACAGTGTATAAGAACATAACTCAGTTGGTAAGATGAATTTGTGCGAATCATATATTGAATCCTTCTGAAAACTTAAGTCATGAGTTAAAGGGTGTCTTATCAAAATAAATAACCTCCAATCATTTCTTACTGTGGCTTGCCCTAGCTGTGAGAGTGTCATGTGGTTGGGCTTCTATGTTGTTCTGTCAAAAAGAAAAGAAAAGTATATTGTCCTTGATAGGTGTGAACGTTTCCGTGCTGCTTTTATGGCCATCCTTGTATCGAGTTGTTCACAGAGTTAGTTGTATCCTTGGTGACGACATGTTGCATCATGTTATGTGTCAAGCAAGTCAAAAAAAAATATCCTGTCTTTTACTGTGTTGTTCGTGTTTGTGGATTTTTGGGTCGTTACAAGAGGCAAGTTTAGGTAATTGTAGGAACATTCATAACAATGTTATGTCTTATAAGAATACCTTGGCTCATCTCTTAATAATTTGACTTTCACTGTTCTTTTTCTACTTCAATTCTTCAGCTATCTCGATCTACGACAAGTGGACATTATTGCATTTCCATGATCCGTATGGATTATAAAATTGTGTTAATGTTTCTCCACAATCTTAGGGTTCCTCTCTATATATTAGTGTAACGAGCAGGGTTCGTTTGATCTAAAGTTGTAAAGGTGTACTCTTGTAATGACCCTTGATGTCAAAAAACTTGAATTGTGTGACATGTAATTTGGTACATATGAAGATGAAGACATGAATAAAATGTTACCACAAAGATGGCAGAAATTATATGCTTGCATGTCTATGGTTTTAAGTCCATCTATCAGAAGACACTTTCTTCGGTACGTAAAATGAAGACTTGAAGAAAAAATTGAAATTTCCAAGTTCTATTAAATCGAGCATAATAAAAACATGAAAACAATATCGTTAACATAATTATTCAATATACAATATACAAAACATTATATATGTTATTATATTAATATATACAAATATAATTTGATATATATATTGAAGAAATAAATAATATTAAAAAATGTAGAATGTATCATTAGTAAAAACGGTGTGTTTATATATATAATGAATAAATAAATTTAATTAAAAAATATCACAAAACATGATGTACTAAAATTTTAGGGTTTTGCTTTTCCATCTATTTAACGACTTCCCGCAATGAAAAACATTTACAACAAATAAATCCCAGCCATCCACATTTGAGGTTGTCGAGGTGTTCCCTAACCATATCAATGGTGATTGGTTTGGCTGCTTGCAATGAAAAACATTTACAACAAATTGAAATTTTTAACATTAATTGCAAGATGGGTGTATTGAGGGTCACACCATTTATAGTGGGGAATTTTGTTTCTATTCTTCCTTCCTCCAAGTGGAAAACAAAAACATGTACACATTTTAGCAAATAATAAATGAAGTAAATTTCACGAAAAATAATACATTTAATCTTTCTTGTCGAAAGAGTGTTTGCAAGAAATCTAAAAGATATAATAACCTGTTTATTATATAATAAATCAATAACCTTTCATTTGTTTAAAACCTCTTAACAATATACATTTGTGCAAATTTCCCCATACACAATACCCCAAAATGTATACTAATAAGTTATAAAATGTGTATTAACATGTTTCTCAAATGGACAAAAGTAAACTTTTTTTCTCTTTATTAGTTTTTAGTTTAAGTAACTTAAGGAAACGTATATAAAAGGATCATTCAGCAGGGATGAAGTACTATTCTGGTATATATTCATGTAATTACAAAACATCTCCATAAGAAATGATCATACAAGTTGTTGAGAACTCTGAGCCGTGATAATAGGCCTTATAGCTAGTTCACAAGAGGTTTCGATTTGAAGTGGATAGAAAATGTTATCATCAAGTACATGTCTCACCAATTGAATATTTATGGGTGTTATAACTGCCTCTTTTTATTAGATAATCATGCTTTTTAACAACTACAAAAATTGATTAATATTTGTAAAATAAATGGAAACAAAACATCCTAGTGGTTTCTTTCTTTTAAGGAGTCCTTATATGTCACATTAAATGTTTCCCTAAAATAGTTGATTTGTAGCAAAAGAAAAACAAAAGTATTACACCTTCCAAAGAACATAATTTCAAAATATTTTGTTAGATTTTAGCAAATTTAGTAGGATATATGAGGAATTTATGTAGGTTGTAAATAAAAAAGCATTAATCTGTTTTAATTTATAATTTTATGACATCATGAAGTGTCATACATTTAACATAAATATGAAACAAAAATAAGAACTTAAAATGTTATCACAAATCTGATTCAAAAACATACTTAAAACGAGTGTAGTATATTAATATGTCTAGTTTACATTTTAGAAAACCATGTTTTCACACAAACTACAACCCTTAGCCAAAAATAAAAAGACCAAAACCTAGAATCGAAAACGTTAAACTTGGTCTGGTTATGGTGTATAGCTTCCTGTTGATTCTTATTCATTAATTATGCTGCAAAATTCATCAAATTCCCGTGTTTTTTCTCTAGATGATATGAAATGCTACAAGAAAAAAAATTAGCCAAAACATTGAACAAGGCGACGTTGGGTTGGTTTTCAGGGGTAAATTACCTCATGAAAATAAAATATCCATCAAAGTTCTACTTATTTCGAAAATAGGGAATTGCACAGTTCTCAAACAAGGTACTGCTAAATCACCATTCTAGGTTTCACTTTTGAAAACATTTCTAAGCTGTCATTTTATCAACAAGAATGGTCTTATTGTTAACATGATTAAATTTGAAACTAAAATGTGCATAAATATTTAAGTCATTTTATCAATTTTATGCCATACACCAGAGTCTTGACACCCAACACGCAGCCAGCCAGTCATGAAATTTTCAATTATCTCCTTTTAACCTTCACATGACAAACTGCCACAAAAATTTATTTGTAAGAGCTCCTCCAAAGATGGATGCTTCAAAAACTTCTCATACATTATTGTCAAATAAGTGAAAACATTCTTTTATAGAGGAAAATTTTAAATTCTTTCAATTGAAATACAATGTCAGGATACATCCAAAATGTAATTACCACTTTCTAAATCTTAATCAGTAATCTCCTTTATGATAAAGACTCACATCATATTATATTATAGTCGAATACATTATTATTGTATGAACAAAGACTCATTTTAGCCACAATATAGGGCATCTTCCTTATCAAGCAAAATGTTAATAGAGCAAAGCATAGAAGCTCAAAAAATCACATGAATGTACAATGATCTTATAACTGGGCATGCCCACTACTATCTCTTAAATTAAACATAAGCACTGTAATTTCATTTAGTAACTCCTGCACAAAATATTTCTGAATAACTTGCCCGTCAACCTATCAACAACAAGGGACTCAAACCATAAACAAATATCTCAAGTCTTCTTTTTAGGGTATGATCAATGAACACCAACTTCATCTTCCCCAAATATTGAGGCAATAATGTAAATAACCATTTTCATGTTACAAATTATTATGGTGGCAATGACAATACATAACATCTTCAGTGTTGTTGGAAAGTCAGCAAGAAATATTCAAGAGAGTTCTCATGCAATTGTAGTAAATATTACCTATAAAGATAAAACATGGTCTTCCACATTCTGAGTCAAGTAAACTGAGAAACCTGGACACAATAGTTTTATGCCAAAAACTCTAGTCTTAACACCCAACACACAGCCAGGATTAGAAAACAAATGCAGAAGCAAAGAAAAAAATCAAAGTTCCTTACCAGAAGACACATTATAAACTTCGGGCATCAAAAAAACCATGTAGTCCTACCCATCCCCACATCCAAGCCGTCCGATTCCCAAATACCAATGTCATACCAACCTCTCACCCCCCTCGCTCAACAGAAAAAGAAAAAGAAGTGCACACATTTAATTCCATCAACATTTTTGACACTTAAAGTTGTCACCAAACCAACCGAATACCATGGCATGCACCTAGCTAACTCTCTCAACATGGCCATCAAAAATTATTTCCTCCACCATAAACCTCCCCCGTGGCACGTCGTTAATAGTGGAGCGGAAACCCAAGCATGGGCAACGCTCCGCCCCGCTGGTGGTCTGCAACCTACGTCAGCTCCACGAGCACATATACTCCATCAAGAACATAAATAAAATAACAGACGCCATGAGACTAGTGGCGGTGGAGAAGGTACGATGGGCATAGGAAGCGGTACTAAACAGGAAACCATTTTCTAAAACCCTAGTCCAAGTCTTATACAACATAAACAAACAGCTACAGACGGAGGACATCGATGTTCCACTCATACAGGTGCACCCCATGCGGAAGGTGGCACTCATGGTGGTCATAGGTGATCACGGTCTATGTGGCAGGTTCAACAACTCGGTGCTAAAATGAGTGAAGCAGCGGATGTGCAAGCTTTGGCAAGTTGGCGTTGGTTACATGATCGTCACCGTTGGGTAAAAAGGCTCAACTTATTTCAAGTAGCGTCCCTAGATTCCAGTCAACAGGTACCTCGAGGTCGGTGGGCTCCCCACAATGAAGGAAGCGCAGGTGATTTCTAATGATATTTTTACACTCTTCATCACCGAGGAAGTCGATAAAGTCAAGCTGTTGTAGATGAAATTTGTGTCGCTGATAAAACCATCTTCAGTTATTCACACTTTTCTACCGCTTTCCTTTATCGATTTCTGGCTTCAACAAAAACCATGCAGTCCTATCCATCGACAGAAAAGGGGAGACCATACTATGCAGTCATATCCACCTTACAGCAAAAACCTTGCAATATCTATGCTAGAAATCTCGAACTGTGCATGTATGCCATAGAAAGCATCCATCTTTACATTCGGAACACATCAACTACTGAAAGTTCTTCTTGTATAGATCACGTATCATATTTTCTTTTCCTATCATGCTCAGCCCATACCTATCCTTTCACTATCTGGCCGATCACAATGAGGTGACATATATAATGGCTCCAATTTTGGTGTCCATTGAAGGGCCATATGCCCACGCACAATATCCAAATAAAAACAATAATTTTTCAGCTTGTTGTCCATGCAAACACCACTATCCATTCCCTAACACGTGAACGCTCCAAAAACATCCGTACATTGTCAACCAATATATCATGATCATTGATTGCTCTGTCATTTATCAGAAGGGGCCGGGTTTTCTAACATAGAACACGCCTTTCAGCGTAATAAAAACATCTAGTACCTGAAGGGAGGGTCCCTCATTGTGTTAAGAAGGCAAAAGAACAGTACACTGAACATATTTCTTCTCAGTTCTTACACATCTACCAACAAATATTTCTTCCCATGATGTAGGAGAGTGTGTAAACCAGTACCTGTAACCATGCCCTATTCCTCAAGATTTATAACGTCCTTTTCCTGATAACTCCCTTCGACAGGCTTCATCCAAATTCCCTCATGAATAATACAGGACTCCACAAATTATTTACACGGTAGATTTACCTCCTTATCTTCTATCATAAATTAGAAAATTGTATGGGTATGACCTCTATGATATTATTATTGTTATTATTATAAATTCTTTGAGAAGTGGGAAACGAAAACATTTAATGTGGGCATGACGAGAGATGTAGGGGAGAGGAACTATTAGTGGTACACCCTAAGTTAAGGGGTCCAAAAAATTAATTGTTTATCATGTGAGATCAAAATATTTTCACAAATATGTAGTTCAGATTCATCTTAGCTTATATTTTTTTTGGGAATGTTTAATTGGAGGGAAAACCATATTTTAAATTGATTTTAAATCTTAAATTTGAGTTACAATACAACCATGGTGGAAACCAATACTTGAACATTGGTGATAATATTTCAACATTGAATTTTTAATACTTGTACATGGGTGAGATGTAGTGCCCACTCCTCTTTGACATTGATATTACTATAATTTTTCTTATTATGGATTGTAGTTATAGATATTGTTATCATATTTTAGACATTGAAAAATGGACATTGTTATATTTGATTATTTTATTTGAAGACAGTATGAATATTTAGACTTATGACATGATTTACATGATGGATTATATTCATGGATTGACATATAATTGTTTGATGATCTTGAGCTACTACTGCATTGACACATGGGATGTAATAGATAGATGTGCTAGATGATTTAGTTGATTTTGTGATCTTATTGTTAATAGATAAATTGATAAAATTGAAATATTTAAAATTGTGAACAATTGGTGAATTACTTGTTTTAGTAATGATTTAGTTATGATATTTGATGATATGGATTCATATGTATATGCATGTGTTTTATTATCTCGATGTTGTTAATATGGCCATGAGGGCAGATAGGTATTGTTTTGATTTTTGCAAGCAATTGCAACACAACAAACAAAAAGGGGGATAAGAGATCAATAGTGAAGGCATTCAGGGTATTGGCAACAGGTCACCTTGGTAACTAGTGTAAATGTATGATGTTTTTGTTGTTAGATTGTTAGGAGGTCCCAATTGGGGCGTATCCTCAAATGTGACCTTGGCTAAAGTTGTGGTTTTGCCTTTTTGGTTTTATTTATTTACGAGTAATTGTATTTTATTGCTAATTTGAATCACTTTTATTATTGGTTGCTAAGTACTCATTTTAAGTTAATTAAATGTCATTAGTTAGTGAAAATTAGGATGTGACAATAGGGGTAATTAATCTGAGTAGGTAGTTCTTTGTTTTTATTGGATTTTAAAGGGATTTAATTGATTTTGAGTGGTTTTTACTCAACCTTACATTTGAATTTCGGATTTTTACTTTCAAGGCCATTTTGGAGGCTTGTGGGACAAGTTGAGCTTGTCCCACAGCTCTTAAAGTCATCCACCCACTATGCCTATGATGTGAGGTGCTTATTTTAGGCGTTTTTGTGTGTTTAATGGAGAAAAAAGCAACTAATTGCACTTTTCTTACAGGATTCTTTAATTGTGTCCTTTGGGGTTGTGGGTGTGGGTTTGGGTTTAAAGATGTAAGATGGTTGTCATTCCCTCAACCATCAATTTATTATGCTTTTGGATTTGGGTTTGACCTTGTGATGTGGAATGGAGGAGAAATTTTGTGGCATCCTACATGGAGCCACATCACCTCTACCTCATCTCTTTTCTATTTATTCTAATTTGTTTGAGGATTTGGGGGTTACTTGTTGTTTTTTTGGTCTCTTTCATATTTGGAGGTGCTTGCTTTTGGGAGTTCTTGTTGGATTTGGAGATAGCTTGTGTTTCTTTGACTTGGAAAGGTTGGGACTTGCTTGTGGATTGGAACTCTTGTAATGGCAAGGTAGGGTCTTCACCCTTGTTTTCTTTTACTATTTTGGTTTGCATATGTTTGTGAATGAATGTTTATTGCATGTGTGATTTTGGGAAGTAGAATGGCCTTAGGTTGTGTAGGAGAAAGTGAAACGGGGATAAATTTTGGAGGGAGGCATAAGAGTTTTTATTGGGAATTTTAGGAGGGAGTTAGGTTGGGGTGTCCCACCTTGTGATAATCAAACTTTGTGCTTATATTTTTTTGTATTTGGTTTGGGAGGCATAAGAGTGAGGGAGGAATAAGAGTTATTTTTCTTGGAGGGAGGCATAAGATTTTTTTGGGTTGTGATTGAGTTATTAGAGGTTTTAAGGTAGGCACCAAACCCCTTAGGAGGCATAAGTAGAGTCCACATGTTCTTTTCTCTTCTTGGCTTAAGTTTAGAGCCTTTGTGTGGGAAACCTTGTGTGTGTTGGTGTGATTTTTGTTGTTGCTTTTATTGTGTTGGTTGTTTGGCTTGAATGTGATTGTGGAAGCCTTGTTAAGTTACCAATGGTTGTTTAATACTCCATATTGCTTCATTGTTCAGGCTCGAGGGCCAATGAGGAAGAAGGATTATCTTCCTCATTGGATTATTGGTTGTGTGGAGAGTGTTTCCTACTCCCCCATTTTGGTTGTTGTGTTTTGGCTTTGGGAAGAAGGTGGAGCTCAGTGAAGAATGATCTTAGTTTCATTTGGAGAAGAGAAACAAGATCCCTCTTTGTAAAAAACTTTGGTCATGTTGTCTCCATTTGAATGGAGGGCTTGTAACTTGAATTTTTAAGAATTTAAATTTCTTGCAAATATGTTGAGAAATAATTGATTTATATCTAGATATCTCAAAATGTATGTATGTTGGAAATCAAGAAAAAAAATTGTATTTGCTACTATGTATATTACTTCAAATTGAAAACATTACTAACAGTGGTTTGAATGGAAAAAATTTCATATTAAATGTGTTAGTTCTTATGAAAGGAAAGTACCAAATATTGCATTGGTTCGATGAAGTAGAATTTAGAACTGGAATTGAAATCGAAATGAATTTCTTTCGATTTAAGTTGTTTCATCGTCTCTAAAGTGTGATATGTTTTCAATTTAAAAATATTGAGAATCTTGTTAAAATTCATGTGTTGTTTGAAATGGTTCTCATTTAAAAGAAAAGGAATAGTTACTTTTGTTTTATTGAATGAAAGGCATACTGAGGTTTATAAATTATAGTTACATTTCTAGTCATGTTTTAGGAAATAAAGTAGATGGTTAAAATTCTTAAAATGAAGAAAAATCTTCTCCTTACTAGTTAAAGTAGGTTGAATGAGAAATTTTAATAGTTTGCTCAATTTCACTTTTATTTGAATAGGTAGAAAAATTCCAAATGCCTTGAATTGTTCTTCCCTACACTATAAAACTTGTTGATCATTTATATAAAGAAAACACTAAAAAAAAATAACTATGATTATATTTAATTATATAAATTTACTTATATATTTATATATTTTAATTATTTTAAAATATATACATATATATCTATTAAAAACAAATAGAAGTATTTCTTTTTTTAATTAATGATTATATATATATATAGACATATTTATGTATGTATATATACATATATTATATATATGTATATATACATATATTATATATATGTATATATACATACATAAATATGTCTATATATATATGTATGTATGTATGTATGTATGTATGTATGTATGTATATTTGTTTATATATTCTTTTCTATTACCGCGACCAAAGGTCTGAATTGCACATACTACGTTGAAATTGGTTCAGTCGACTATTAATTAACAGTGGCAGTGATTTATATATATATTATCAAATATAAAGAAATTGTAGTGCCCCACTTCCCTTCGACACCATTTTTGTTTTGTTGTTTTCGAGACTGGTTACTTCACTTATGAATTTATTATGGCTTCTTGATTTAGCATGCTAGTAGATATCATAGACACTGGACTGTTATTGATTTGATCTTTATATGATGCATATGGTCTACTGGTGGACATTTGATGATGATATTTGTATACTTTTGACATGGTTATTTATCTTTAATTATGACATGTGATATATTTAATCATATTGGGTAGAACTTGATAATTGGATTAATGTGATGATCGTTTTGACATAAATGAAATGTGGAATAGAAATGTGCTAGAAAGTGTAAGTGATATCGTATTTGCATAGATGATAGTAAATCATGTGTCGTTTATTTTAGATTATATTGTATATTTGGCATGAATGTTTTAATGCGGCCAACAGGCCGAAGGAGGTATTCTCTGTTCTACAAGTATATTATATTCATAACAATATTGGGGAGTGGAGACCAACCACATCGGAATTCAAGATCAATCCAACTAAGGTCACCATGGCAACAAGTAATTGTGTGTGTGTTAGAATTATTTGGTTAAGGGAAAATTGTGACCTAGGGGTCATGTGTTGTTTTGTTTTAATTTTCCCTTTCTATTATGTTAGTATGTGTTTTCTCTTAGTAAGTGAAATTTTACTTGTGTTATTATTCATATTTTTTTTGGATTGGTGTTTACCCCTTTATTAGTCATGGGTTGTAGTGTCTTAATTAAGCTAATTTGAATTTGTCCTAAACTAATTAAAAGATATGACCAAAAGAGAGTTCATTTATTAGGCTTGATTTACTTTGGATTTTGTGTGGAATGATGTGTGTTTGAGTTTTGAGTGTAGCACACTCTACCCCACATGGGAAACTCGAATTTGGCCTTAGAGGCCAAATTTGAAAGCTTGTGGGACAAGTCAAACTTGTCCCACACCTCTTAAAAGCCCATGCCAACCCTACCTATGGGTTGGGAGGTCAAATTTAGACTCTTTTAAGTGTTTTGGGGGGATAAAAAGGTAAAATATTAATTGCACTTTCTTTCAAAAATTTAATTTTGTCCTTTGGGGGAGTGGGCTTAGATGGAGTGTGTAAGGTGCTTGCCTTTCTTTCAACCACTTATTAATGGTGCATTGGAATATGAGGTTGACCAAGTGATGTGGAGTGGAGGGAAAAGGAGGTGGCATCCTACTTGGAGCCACATCATCCCTCCCTCTCTTTTCTCTATTTATTTGATCCTTTTGTTTGTTTTGGGGGTGGGAGGTTTCATTTTTTGAGTCTCTTGTATTTTTGGAGAGGAGAGGATTTTGAAGGAGTTTGTGGATTTTTGGAGCTTGTTAATACTTGTGGGAATTTTGTTGGAGCTTGTGGATGCTTGCTTGATCTTTGGAGGGATTTGAGACTTCATACTTGGAACAAGCTCTACCATGGAAAGGTAGGAGCTTCACCTTTGTTTGTATTATGTTTTTCTGTTATATGTATGTGTATATATGTTGTGTTGAATGTTGTTGTTTTTTTTGAAATGCTTGTTGGGAATGGGTAGAATGCCTAAGTTGGGAGTGGGAGGAGACTATGGGGAGTTTATTTGAGGGAGGCATAAGAGATCATTTTCTTGAGGAGGGAGTTTGGGTTGGGTGCCCACCTAGTATGAGAAATGCTTGCATTTTCTTCTTGTTCTTACTTTGGGGGAGCCATAAGAGTTGAGGGAGGCATAAGAGTGGATGGAGGGATAAGGGGTACTTGAGGGAGGCATAAGAGTTGTTAGGGGTATTGTGTTTTGCATTGGAGGCTTTTAGGTGGCACCCATTCCCATTGGGAGGCATAAGTGGCCTCCCCATAGGTCTTACTCTTATGGCTTTCTTGATAAGCCTTGTGACTTTGTTGTTTTGATTGTTTCCCTCTTGTTGAGTTGTTGATTTTTGTTTTGAAGGATTATGGAATGAATGTGAATTTTTATGTTAAGTTATGTGGAAGCTAGTAGTTGCCATGAGTTGGATTTTCTCCCATTGTAATGTGGTTGGGGCTCGGGGGCCAATGGAGAGGATGACTTCTCTTCTCCAATGGATATCTTGGTTGGGAGGAGAGCGTTGCCTCTCCCCTTATTTTGTTATGAATCAAGCAAACTATTGGAGGAGCTACCTTGTTGATGTTTGTAGCATTGGAGCCTTGTTGATGACAATGTGAAACTACCTTGTATTTTTACCCACCTTCAGTGGAAGAAAGTGTAATATTGCTTTGTATTTTAGCTTCCATTATTGTAAAATGTTCCCACATTAAGTGGAAAATGTTGTATTAAGATTTTGAAGGAGAGTTGTATTGATTTTCATTATTAAGGTTGTAATGTGGATGGAATTGAAAGTTGAAGGAAAGACAATTTATTCTCCTTTAACTTGGCTTGGAACCTCATATGAGTGTGTTGATCTTGTTGGAATGTTAGTAGTTCTTACTCTAAAACTTATTGGAAATATTGTTGAAACTCTCTTGTGGAATGTTGGGAAATTTACTTGGAAAAAAAATATATATTAAATTTCATTTTGTTACTTAAAAGAGATGTATTGGAAAAGTTGGAATATTAGTGCTTTTTCTCTTCTTGTATTGTTGATGGAAAGACTTATGTTTTAAATAGTTTTCAATATGCCAATGAAGTAATTTAAGTTCTAGCTCTAGTATGTTTTTCCTCATTTAAGAATTCATTGTAAATCCATTTGCAAATTATTAAGGGAAATGAAATCAAATCTATTTGAACTCCCATACAATACCTATTAAATTGTGTAGAAAGAATTTTTTAATGAAAAAGCTCTAAACTTATTAAGTTCATTACCCATATTTCATTAATGCTTAATAAGGATACTAATATTGTAAATTTTATTCATAGTAAAGTAATATTAAAATTAATGGATTTATTATTATTAAATTATGTTAATATTAATATACTATTAATATTTCTTTTTATATTAAAAAATGTATACTAATATAAACTGTAGCCAAGGAAATAATATCAATTATATATACAATAAAACATACGTATGTATATGTAAATTAATGTGCTTCCCAAGAAAGGTCTATGAGATGTTCAAATAATTGCAAAACAAACTATGCTTCATGAATATTCTGATTTGAAACAGATCCACCTCTATGAGATTCTCTTCCACGAGTTACATCGTAAAACAGGTAAGGTGTCCATAGAGAATCTTTGTAATAAATTTCATTAGGTCTCCTGGTAACACTCTCACTATCCCTTAATCGATTTTGATAAAAATATTTTGAAGGTGAATCCTGAATTTGAGGATACAGTCGATAATTAATAGATAACAGCATGATTGGACAACCTGCTTGTTGGAAGAACTCAAAAGGCTTCTTCTATACTACGACCTGCCTGCTGCCTGGCTGATTTCTGTTGCAGGCCGTGGATGTGGATCCCCGACAAGAACACACGTCGCAGCACCCAATGAAAATGGAGGTAACACGCCTGCTTCAGTAGCTTGTAGCTTCATCTATAACCACCATATCAAACCTATGCGGCCAGGGCCGAGTAAAACAGTAGGCAGACCCAAAAAAAAGGGGCATAAGATCTGCAGATCCAAAATCAAATAAATGAATATGTGCGGCCACCAGCAAGGAGAGTCCAACACGCAAAAGGGGATGGGGTTTTAATGAAATGGCAGGTGGCTATTAAAGCCACCCACCCCCAACCATAAATTCAAACATAAATTGGAATGAAATACTACTGTTAAAACTCTTGTCAT